>JAUBOD010000918.1:597503-637788 GCA_032353885.1 Nothura maculosa
CACTTTGAAATGATTCTATGCTACAAATAAATAGAGTTTAAATTTTGCCCTGAGATGTGCAGGCAGTCTTTGCTGATAGAATTAATAATTGTGACTCATATCCTCTTTACATCAGTGAGTTCTGTAGAGAATGCTCAGGAAAAGCAGATGCTCTCCTCTTTGCAGAAGTGGTTCTTCAGGCACAGTGACATTTCCCTGTCAAGAGGAAAATAATGAAAAATTAATCCTGCTGCCATTAGTGGCAAAACTAAAAAAAAATCTCTCTCTCAAACAGATGGGTCCTGGTACACTTGAAAAAAAAAAATAGCACTCATGATTTGACAGAAGGAAGCCTACAGGCACTTGAAAATATTAGGCTGTGTCAACCCGGGTTAGAATGAGCTGTTGTTTTCTCCCAATATTTTTTCCTCCTTAGGATTGTACCCTCATCTGTGAAATGGGGATAATAACTTTTTCCTGCAAATTGCTGGTGAGCTGTAATTAAAGATTATATAGGAAAATTAGAGATTACTTTCCCAGCTGGATTAAAAATGGAATAGATACAATGATTAATACTTATAGTTTATTAGTATTTTTATTTATTACTATAGAGCCTATAATCCTTAAATACAAGCCACAAAGCTTCTGTGCCAGGAACTAAATGATTCTGGATCCAGCTGTTTAAGAGCTAACATTAAAAAAAAAAAAAAAAGATGAATTAATAGAAAAATGGGAAATGTCTGCAGCCCAGCTATTGGAGAGCTTTGTATGTAGACACTATAGATAAAGAGATTTAAAGATAATTTGAATAATGGAAAGAGGTAAAACTGCAGATGTTCATGGAACACCTGCTCAAAGCATGATGGATAACCAAGAGAGAGAGAGATGCTTGTTTAAAAAAAAAATTTAAAGGTGATGGAGTGTAGCAATATAATTGTGTGATCAGATGTGATTATCAGTTGGAATATAACTACTGAATGAAAGATGATAGGTAGAGAAAGAAAAGGCCATAAGGAATTTTGAAAATGAAAGCTAGATGTTTATTAAGATAGATGAAAGGATTAAATAGAATGATGCACAATCAGAAAGGCAGCTAATCAGAGAGACAAGTATAAGAAGCCTTAGCAATGGTGACAAAGGGCAAAAAAGTGCCTATCCTAGACCTGCTTGCAGGGCATTCAGAGTATCATGTGTCACTGCACATCTTCAGTCAAACACTGAATATTATCTTTGAGGAATACATGATTCCATCAACTTCCAAAACAAAGCAGTACAATAGTCATTGCTTACTGACTTCATAGATGACCCTAACATGTATACATACAAATAAATAAATAAATAAATAAATTAAAAGTCCACTCCTTTTTCCATAAACATTACAGCATGTTTGCTCTGCCTCCATATGCTGCTGATCCAAGCTTTAAATGAGAAACATACTTGGAATATAAATAGAAATAACTTTATTCTGAAATGTGCTATATTTTGATTATTTATTATTACATTTTATCATTTAAATATATCTGAATGCAACTGCTGACAATACAAGCTATGTAAAAGTAAGGTAGGTTTCTGCCAATACATTTCATACTAACCTCCAATGCAAACACAAGAGGACCTGCCAATTGTAGTCTGTTGAAAGATGTGCACAGTACCTAGGATGAGACCACCAAGGTCATTTCTCCTCTGATAAGATCAAAACTCTACAATAAATCTATACTTTTTCATGAATAGCATCTCTAGAGATAAGGAACCCTATTGTAAATAAGGTTTCAAATAGAATGTTAATTACCTCCATGGGTCCTACTCACTAAAGGTTAATTCCTAGGAGAAATTATAAAAGATAAAAGTTATATTTTAAATCATAATTTCAGGACCTATCATTGTAAAATTGCAAATTCAGTTGTTACTGAATTTGCTCCTATTGACTCATTCTAAAATGCATTTGAAACACTAACTGACCTAAAACATACATCCAATACTCATAAATTCCCTTCCAGGAAAACAATAAATTAAAATAGTCAGTGAAAACATAGTCCTGGGTGACAATAATCTCCCAGTAAAGAAAATCATGAAAACTGGACAGAAGCAAAGTGTTAAGCAAATTACTGTGAACTTTGGTCCTGTTTTCCTTCTTACAACAATTCTATGCCTTTTTATGCATGGCAAAGTTTACCTTTCCTTCCTACCTACGATCATTTCTGTCACTTTATGAATATCTGTATTTGTGCAAGTGTGATCCACTGTATCACCTTATAAGACTGAAGCAGAAAATATTATAATGGGTCTTTTTCTGTTCAAAATCTTCATTTGGCATTAACAAGTTCCGAAAATACATAGAGGACTTGCATGATTCTGGCTTAAGAACTAGAAACTGTAATGCATATATACTCTTTTGTGCTACTATGTATATTTTTGTATGAAATGCTCAAGTAGATTCTTCCTTCTGTGAGATAGCATATGCTCCTGGAGGACAATCTTAGCTAAGGGAGTTTTACATCCCATATTTCATGCCACACTTTCTGTTTTCCAAAGCAATCAACCAACAGGGAATTGCACTGAATTATTATTTTGGGCACTGTAAATGATATCTGATATTGCACAACAACCTCAGAAAGAGCAAGGACTGTACAAACTGCAAAGTACAAACTGTACCTAAGAACAGATTGTGCAGGTTTGTTTTGCAATTATTTGGAAAATCAAGGAGCTCTCATTTTATAGTTATTTTAATAAAGTGTTTACAAAGATGAAGTAAAAGGGGATAAGTATCAAGATTTATTTAATAACTTTTTCACTCACCCACCTCTCTGATAAAGTGTAGTTTTCAGTGTGGCTACGGAAATTTCAGATGAACTGTCTGGACACAACAGCCTGTAAATGGTGATAATAAAAGATTAAATCTGCTCTGAAAGCAGAGGGTAGCACACCAACATCTGCTCACATCAGTTTGGTTTTCTTTAAATAACTACTGCCTTCCTTCATTAAAGGAATATAAATCTGATATAAATCAAATATAAAACTGAAAAGGAATGTAAGCAAACAGCAAATAGTTATAACCTGAGCTGTTATTAACAGAATTATAAAGATTCGGTCAATTATAATACTGAACTAATAACGACTAATAAAAGAATCCCAATTCTCATCTGAGAGAGTTTAGAGTCAAATTCTGCAGTGAAAAAGAGCCTTAAAACCCAAGAGGATGGGATGGATCAGAAGCACCAATGTGCTTTCTTTCTCAGCACATCTCCTCAGTATGTATTTTTAGCAGTGAGGAAGATTGGATGAAAATATCTAATAAATCTCAGCCTGAGCGGAATGAACTTTGGGGAAAGTATTCTTCCCCAATCAATCTCTCACCTCCATAGCGACTACTAAATATTTTAAGTGGAAATTAATGAATTTTGCCACACTTCCGAGACTGTCTTTTCTTTGGAGCCAGCACAGCAGTTCAGAGTACTGTACTTTCTGCTTCGCTGACCCTCTATGCCCTGTATTTCAGTTCCCGCTTGAGGCATGATTTAAATTTTTGATGAGGAGTTAGTGTCTGGATCTCGACAGCACTGATTTCAGGGTTAAATTGGTAATAAAGGGTGTCTGAACACAAGTGTCTGCATTATATTCTGAAATTAATCATCTTCGTTTAGCTGAAAATATTTGCATGATATAGGAACATGAAAGATTTAAGGAATGGGAACTACAAGAGGCAAGAAAATTAAACATTTTTATATAGCTCTTTTTTATAACAGGACTTGTTTATAGGAAGAATTAATTGGAAAAGGTATTTTTATTTTAATGGAAATTATTTTAGCTCAGTCTTAGTGAAGATCAGAGCAGAAAGAATTAGTAATGAAGAGAGAAAAGCTAACATAATTACCTGTCAGACACATATTTTATGGTGAAGAAAAAGGAATCTTGTCATCTGGTGAAATGAAAGAAAAACAGTTTCTTCTAATGAGGCAGTATGGGGAAAAAGTTACTGTAAGAGCTCAAGAGAAAAAAAAAAGATAAATAAAAGAAGATGATTGAAGGAAAGGGATGTAGGTAGATCAAGATGATAAGCAAAAGCAAGTTTGAAAGACACGATGGATTTACGGAAAAAAATTGCAATACTGTTGCTGTCAAACATTTGCGACAAGAGTTGGAAGGAACTGTTACATCTACTACAGACAAGAGGCAGTTTGATACTACCTTTTAGAGGTAAATGATTATCATAAGATTCATAAAATAATGAAGATTCATAAAACATGAAGAGAAGTAGACACGTACCCAGAGGTACTATCCCAATCTCATTGTCATCATGGAATCTTGCTGTAGAGATATTCATTTTGCTTTGGGGCTCATTTCCACTGGGATGGCCTTATCCATTGATCATGCTGTAAGTCTATCTTTCTGAGAATGGGTTTTCTGAGAAGTCTGGAAATCAGCTTGGCATTGTTTTCCTATTTCTTAATCCACATTGTACATACATAAGTGTACACAGATATGTATCATGTAACAATCTGTACACAGATCATTAATGATCATTAACTATACAGTGGGCACCTAAAACAGGATAAATACACAGGACAAATAATTAAAAATCATGAAAAAAAAGTTTATATTTATATTGCTCACGACATTGTGGGGAAGAGAGAGTTTAATTTAACTCAGTTACTTTTCCATAAAGGTATTAATTCTACCCGCAGATCAAAAGGTTTATCACAAGATAAAACACAACAGAATATAATAGAATGGGGATCTTTCTGGATAAATTCACTTTCATGTTACTTAAAAGATATACCCTTGTGTGTTCACTAGTTGATTGCTAAGCTTTCTACAGCAAAAACAATAAATAAATAAATAAATAAATAATGTATTGGAATATGCACTGAAAGCACTAATTTACCCTTACAAGTAGTAGTGAATGGTATGGCTAATTCTTAGCTAGGCCAAAGTGTTTACACTAAGAATGAACTCTTGCTTCCATAACTCATATTTATGTACTACTACTTTAGAAAAACTGGAAAAATAAATGCTTCATTTTAAAGTATTTTCAATCTTCTGCAATGTGGTTAAAACTAAATTACATGTTTGAATGGCTTCACCTGAGTAAAATATTGAAGCATTTTCTTTTTATTATGTTTTCCTCACCAAGGATATTTTGTGAAAGAGTTAACAATTCTCAGCTAGACTGCTAACTTCATGCAAGCTCCTGAATTTATTCCTATCCTGTCATTTCTAGACATCAACGAAAAGAAAGAAGAAAACAACATGACTCTCCCTTTTTCTCTCACCTTCTGCCACCAAACCCTAAGAAAAGGAAACTTTCTCACACACCCGAGGGCTGAGATCTCCCACAGCTGCGGGCTCAATTCACTCCCATTTGAACAGATGGGAAGGACTCCTACTGATCAAACAGGATTTGCTATAATTACATGAGGTTACCTTTTTTTTCCTACTAGTTGCTTCCCATTCACCTCTTTGAATTATTGAAACCTACTTTTCTCAAAAAGATAAGTTACTGTAGATATTCCCTGAAACAACTAACCTCTGCAAGTTTTAATCAAGAGAATTACATACAGTAATACAAACTCCAAGATCTTACTCTGATTTTTATTGCAAAGTGATTTATCACCAGGCAGGACTTTTTCCCCCTCCAGCTTTCTCAAATTTAATATAATTTCTTTCTCCTTGGCTGTGTCGTATGACAGGCAGTAGGATTAATGATAAAGAACAAAGGTCCTGTTACTTAACAGATAACTATATCATAGCAAACTGTGTAAAACAATAAATCTCTCCTGCAGTGCTACACTAAACACATAGTCTGTGGGTTTCTGACATGTCTGCAACTTAGCACTGAGGGGGTAACACTGCATTTCGTTCCAACTAGCATTACTGCACTTACTCACTATGGTTCAGCAGCAGACAAACATGATGAGAGTCATGGGAAGAAGCTAGCAAACGTGCAGCCACTCTTCAGCTAGAAGCACCACCTACCAAGGTTTTACACAGACAGGTTTTTAAATGTCATATTGGCGCTAGCTCAAAGACAAACCATACTGTTCAGCATTGTTTGAAGTTTTCAGCTGCTTCCACAGTCCTCTACAAGTTGCATATTTCAAAATTCATCCTTTTTAAGAAGTTAGGGTAATATTATTGAATTGTATTGCTATGATTCATGCTATTTAGATTAAAATCAGTGCTCTATCTACTAGCTTCCTGGAAGCAGCAAGTGTCTATACGTGTCTTATATTGATTGCAAGAATCCTTCTAATTATCTGTGCTGTCAATAATGCATAATGCATCAGTTGCCTGTCAACCAATGGATTAATCAAAATATTTGGTAAAATGGATTTTTTTTCCTGGCTCTATCAAAACGAAGGGAAAAAATTGTTAAAAAGAGTTTGTTAAGTCAAGTCATCCTTTCCTAGCTGAAAAAAAAGTATTCAGATTTATTTCTTTAAAAGAAAGGAAACAGATCCTAAGATATGTCATGGATATCTGTCCTACTTTCCGTGGACATCATCAAAATAATTATTTGCTATAAATTTATGGAAGATCTTTCTTTCAAGTAGATGGTACATAATAATGATTTGTGTTGAGGTAGAAATACCAACGTGAAGCTACTGATGTTCAGCTTTAGATTACAATTATAGCACCACTAATGACCTGGTTAATGATTTTCCCCTTCAGAAATGAGTTTGATCAGAAATTCCATTTCAAACGTGTAGAAACACATTCTCATATGCTTGCATGCAACAATAAAAGCTGGTAGCAAGGTGGAGATGGTGAGAAATAAGTTTTTCCATCAAGGCTTCTCAAGTTTCCCCCATAAGTGCCATACATCTCCATTTATACATGCTTTTTTTCCTAAGTGCCAGTAATCTATCCAGTGGGAATTAATGTGTGAAAGAAAACGCTAAAAAGTAGGTTGCTGCCAAGCACTCGCAACAGACTAGTTTGTCATGCGAACATCAATCCTTCCACCCAGGGCATAGTATCAGGGGATTACAAGTACTACGGATATTTGTCAAAATGCGTTTCCACTTTTTACCTGTAGCTCTATGCTGTCTCAGTCCAAAATAATGACTCTGCTGCTCCAAGTCTTTTGCTGTAATGTAATTGTGCTTGGCAGGCAGGAGGTTACTGGGGAAAATGCTATGCATATGGTAGTGCTCTGATGAAGTTTGCCTCACAAGCAGGCAGGTGGAAAGAGACCTGACCATAGCTATAGTGTAGCCATGTGTAGCTTCTCACATACATTCTTAAAACAAAAGATAAGGAATTTTGTAGATTTAGTAAAATGATAATATTTTTTGTCTTCCTACAACAAAAATTCCTATAACAAAAATGGTACTTCAATAAGCAAAACCATCGAGCAACTGCTTTTCCCCATTTTCCCGAAAGTTTTTTGTTACTTGTAAATACAGAGACCTACTGACAAAGAAAAGTAAAAATCACAAGGTTGTATAAACTGCATATGATCCTTTCTACTGGAGTGTTGCATATCTCTCACAAGAGACGAAGAGAAGTCTGAAAAACAGAGCTCTGGTCATTGATGCCACCTAACAAATCTTCTTTTCATACAATTGAAGATTCAGTGAAGGCTTCAATCTAGAGTTAGTCAGGTCTGGCAAAAAGCAAGGACAGATGAAAACATAGGATCAGTTAGGAATACAAAATTTTCTGTATCCTTCCAATATCCTTAGTCTTATAAGCTTTTATTTCATTTATTTTTTTGTAGTAATTAATGTTGGTATTCAAGATAAATCACTATTTAAGCAATGCATGTTCCTTACTGATCAAGTGTTAAAACAAGAAAACTATTTCAACAACCCTGTAAGTTTTATAGTATCAGGTGGAGTCATAGAATCAAAAGAATTGAAGCTCTTGCAAAAGGTTGCTTGTTGGTTTCCTGTTTTGTAGAATGTTACATTTACAATTTAATACAGTTAAATTGCAACTTCAGTCTGCAAAAAATGTATACATTCCACTATGATTTTGAAAAGTGCATATTTAAAGAGATATACTTAAAAGAAACACTGTATATCAGTTTAGCCTAACTTTAAAAGTTACAGCATGGATATATGGTTCATGACACCTTCCATAGCCAACAGGGAATTCAGCACTCCCATTTGATCAATTTGTTTCATTCTGAAGTTAACACATTATGATATAGAAATAATCATTCATTATATTTTGATTCTTTTATTAGAGTACTTCAGACGCCTAGACTACAGATGTCTAGATTTCTGTATTTCTATACTGATACAGAAAACAGGTCCAGAGAACCACCACTTTTCACTCATTTTATATTGCTATCATGATCTTTGGCAATGTTTTGGCCCATTAAAGCTGCTAGTCTCTAAGACAATGTCTTTCATCAGACTTGTGGACATCACAAATAATTACTTGTAAACTCACGCTATCTCAGTGAGTATTTTATCGTATGTTTCCATTTACTACAGTAAATTCTGCAGTGTCATTTTCATCCTATAAAAATATCATTTTGATGGACTAGATCACAATCCTAGACAATGTGAGTAGAGAAACATACATGTATAGTTCCATTTAAAGGCACAGAGAAGTCATTTGAAGGGTTGCAGAACACTAGGACTAAACTTCACGTAGTCCGAATGCAATCAGATTAACGTTAGACTAGAAAGCCATTCCCACATTTTTTTTGTTTAGCAGAATATAATCTACCAGGCCATTTAAAGTGTACAATGTTGATTTTGCATACTTCATTTGAAAAACAATATCCAAAACAAATGTAGAAATAGAAAGATAACTGAATTCCAAAGGAGTATAACTGTTTAGTATGCTGCTGAAACAAAAAGTATTTTCTTTATTTCTTTGCCCCAAAAGTTCAATGCGTCTCAAATGAAATACCGCTAGCAGCAGACAAAATAAAAACAGAAACATTGAAGAGCAAGAATAGCCAGTTCTGCTATTGCAAAAAGATGAGGCAATCTACAACCTTATTGTAACCCTTGAAAGGATGCTGTGGTAATCAACATCTGTGGATACAAGATTTCATTTTCAGAGAGAATAGAAAAAGTTTACATAGAAATAAAGTTTAAAATAGATCAAAAATAAATTTCCTTCATATTGTCAGCAACTACCTCTCCATTTGTACGTCACTAATGAATTACCGACCAAGCAATTGCCAAGGCAACTTGCCATGGTTACAGCAAGAATTGTAAGATAAAGATCACAGTTTCAGTGCTAATTTGAGTGTAGACATACAATAGTGTGTATGATATAAAAATTTCATTGTACAAGGATACTAATCTGACATGAGGTACAGAATAGGAGCCAGAAATGCTCCCAATAAATAATGCTCCTAATAAAACTAAACTTCCAATCAGTGCTAGAAAAATGCAGATTCTGAAAGTAACCCCATCAGTGTTTGCAGTCCTCTAGTTACCATTACAGTGTATTAACAGGCATGCAGTACACAGCCTTCCAGATCAATCTCTGCATGAAAAAAGATCCATTTTTATTGTGAGAGCACTTCTAAAAAAAAGTTAAGCCCTACCCGTATCCTTACGAAAAAAAAAAAAAAAAAAAGCCATGAAATTTATACTTTCAGACAAGTTGGCAATACAAATAGGGGCAAAGTTCAAAACAAAATCCTACCTTCAAAGCTGTTGCACGTACAAATATTTATCTGAATATATGTTACAAAAAATTATTACATAAATTGCATCATGCCTAGATTTGTCAATGTACCTACATACACAAAAAACACATTTCTATTGTATCAATTTTTATTTCATTGCAGTGGTTAAGACATTTTCCTAGTGAAGTCCTTAGCACTTGATGATTTCAGAAAGAAATGCAAGTATCAGTCAGTTTTAAATTACATAATTGTTTTTAGAAATGAAAGGAACTATGTTAAAGAAGGATTTTATTTTTTTTTTTTTTTGGAAAGCTTTCCTGCCATAAAATGAGATCTGCATATTTTGCAAGGATCATGAGTAGCAACTAGATGACATTTCTTCAGATTAGAAATCGTAACCTTTAGTAAGTACTTATGAGCCATATTAAATGGAGGAAAAAAAAGAAAAAAGATCATATATTGATATAAATAGCTTATACAGCTAAATCTCTTTCTGGAAATTGCCCTTCTACTGTGACATTCAGAGGTTTAATGCAAGCATTAGCAGACATACAGTTTATAATAAAATTTGGACTAATCAGAATTTAAGGATGGGAAGAAGAAATGTGTTTGGATTTCTGATAATGGGCTACACATACTGCATGTGAAACCAAAGTCAATTTCATTAGAAAGTCAATATGAACAGTTATTCACTGTTTCATAGTTATTAGTATAATGTTATTAAATTAACAGCATAGGAGTAACTATGCAAATTAAATGATATTTCAACACAGTTACTGTTATATCTGTGGCATGTTATAAACACATGGAATCTCACCACAAAATACTGATAAGTCATCTCCTGGGAAAAAATCTGATCTGATTTTAATCACTGAATTTCCCATGAAGCTGCTGAAAACTGGTCACCTCATGCAGTTTGTAAACCACACTGCAACTCTGTAGGAAATTATTCATGGAGTTATAATAGCCACAGTTGCGAATTAACCTTTCTGAGCATTGAGTGATCCATCCAAAGACACCCAGAGTTAGATTTGGTCAGAGAAACTTGAGAATTGTTTCATTGGAAATACACTGTTCTGTAAAGAAAATTTAGGAAATATGAAAATGTTTCCAGTTTATATTTAAATACTGCACACTTTGATTCTCTTTTTAAACTAAGTTATACATTACAAATTATTTTGAACTAGAAAGAAGTCTGATATTCACAAACTCTTCCAATTTCTCTCTGTCAGAATTTCCCCTGTGTGTTTTTTTTTTTTTTTAAATGACCTTCCTTTGTCACATTGTGTGCACCTTCCACTTACTCTTTGGAAGTCTAAAGCGGGGAAGTATCTCCTCTTTTAGAGAAGCTTGCCAAACAAGCATGCTCCTCCCTCTTCACCCTAAAACCTCTGCAGGACTCTACATCTAGAGTCCTGCCCAAGCAATCCTCACTTGCAAAGCTCTAGACATTACACAAATCTATTTCACAAGAAGAAAGTCTATCATTCTGGCACTCCAGAAATAACTTTAAGTACTCTCCTATGGTAAAATGTTGTTTAGAAAACACACTTCTCAGTTTGCCTATCCTGGAAGTTATCCTGAGGGCAAGTTTAGAATAGTGATGATAACTGTGTAACCACTCATCTCCTACTCACTACTGCAATTACAAGGTCCCTCTAGAGACCATCTGTTTAGTTTTAGTAAATGCAGTAGGGTATTAATAAACGACTTCAACCAGGAGCATTTTTTTAATGGTACATTAAATTAACCTGCATTACAATGGAACTATTATGGCTGCATATATGGCACATAGATTAATTCTAAATGAGTTCATTATTACCAGTGCAATTAAGTTGAATGCCAATGAGTTAAAGACATGACACTCAAAAATATTATTTCCATTAAAACTTAAGTACATTTACTGTATTGTGTTGTAAAGTTGCCTTTTTTTCCTTTGTTTTAGCTTTTAGTTAGTAAATTCACATCATTTATACATGAATCTTACAAGCTCAGGAAAAGTCTTACCAAGCACAGATGAGTCAAACCATTATTGAGGTTTTTTTCTTCTCTTTTTTTTCTTCTCTTTTGTTTTCAAAAGCTGTTTTGGCACACCTTTGCAAGGGTTTATAGGCAACCTTCTACAACAGCTATTCTATTTAAATTTATAAAGTGCAGAGACTAGGCTTAGGCAATAAAATACAGTATTCCTGACACGTTAGCAGGTGAATACTGCTACATTAGGCTGATACTCTCAAGTAACCACCAAAAGCAAGCATTAGGAGCAAGATTTCAGAAGATGTTTACAACTTCTGCCGTGCACAGCTCCTTAAGCACTGTATTTCACATGTGAATGATGCATGAAACAATTCTATTTTGCCTTCTCAGTCTATAGCTATCCTAGATTATATATAAATCTTGGGATTTCCCAAAGAAGTAGCAGTTCACACACAGTTATACAGAATCACTGTGAATTCTCTTTCACCATATCAATCTGATTTTGCTTTGAATCATCAAACAGTGGATGGGAAGTTTGCAGTTTTCCAGGGAGAACAGGAACACATTTTGAATAAGTAAACAGTGCACTGTATATCAAATATGCCTCTGTTTAAGTTCAGCTTTACCCAATGCACAGCTGAGTGAAGTCTGAAAATACTTGCTAAGTCATTAATGAAGTCTTTGCTCTGTATATCTTCTGCACAGCCCTGGATGGCAAAATGTTTTTGTCTAGCAAAGACCTGCATACTGAAAATTCTCCCTGTATCTTGAAAAATAGAAATCTTCAAACGTTTTAGAATTTGAGATTTGAAAAAGGGTAGCATTAATTTTTAGAAAGAGGTTGGTGTTAATATTGTACACATATAGCTAAAAGTAACCATTTTTAAATGTTAACTTGAGAAAAATCAACATTTAAAAATTGAAACCAACTTCAGACAGCGTTATGTTCAAGTCAAACCTGAAAGCTGTTGAATGTCTCACAACATGTACCCACTTTCCAAGACTGAATCACAATCTTCAATTCTATTTTCTGTGTGACAAAATGGTTAGATACATTGGCTTTAAAGAGAAATGAACATTACTTAATACATTCAAGAGCAGGATACAGCTTCAGAACTCAAAATTTTTTTTAAAGTATGACCAAAACCCTATTGCAAGACATTAAAACAAATCAAACATTAAAAAATGTATAGGATTTCTTATTATCCTCAATTAAGAATGATGACAAACACAAAATATAAGCATGCTTGGTTTCCTAGCCTCACTGGAGTGTCATTCATTACACCATGAGGTACGGTTGGAACAAATCACTATTTTAGGCTTCTAAAGTCTGGATATGTGGCTTAAAATACTAAAGATAGAATGATTCTCCTACTTGCTGAAGATAAGAAAATATCACGCTTCACACCTCTCTGGTTACAGTCCAGAAAATTATAGTATCAGTATGCTATATAAGTTGAAGAAAGGATGGTGAACTGCAGGGGCCTCGCCTTTTCTCTTTATTTTCTAAGTAGGTGGCAGAGCAATAGAATAAAACAGGTAATTTGTTTCTTATTAATGTAGGAGTAAGAGTAATAGAACCATTTATTTGTGTATCTGTTTCCTAAGCATTCTTTTTATTTCCTGCTTAAGCTCCAATCCTGAATAGTAGGCTCCTAGCTTTCCTATTATAAAAAAAAGCATGGTGATCATTCTGTGCTATAATAGTTGCCACTCTTTCTCAAAGATGGTGATGGAGATTTCTTATTCTACAATTTCTGAAGTGCTTGAGAAGCAACAGTACTTAATAGCACTCGTATATCACTTTTATAATGCCTATTGCTATTTTCCCATGTAATGTCTTTCAATATCCACTTATCTTCAATAAGAACTTTAGTGGAGAGGGCTTCTTAATTCTGTTTCAAGTATTTAGCATGTCCAACAGTTTATTCACCAAGAGAAACTATTAGCTGTAATTACTCTGTCCTGTCATCCCCTACAATAATCATGCACATATTGTAACAGTAGCTACTGTCTGTCAAGAAAAAATAGGCTATCAAGGAAACTTTTCTGTGGTTGAAATATTTAAAATGAATAAAGACTGTGCTCTCAAAACAGCTTCAGAAGACCAGTCTGTTTCTCAAGACCACTATCAAAACTAGAATGAAAATGGTGGATGGATTAAAGCAGAAGATCAAATAACCTTGTGAAATAACCATTATTCTGACTTTTTAGAAACTGCTTCAAGTGATAAACAGGCATGTCAGAGCTCAAATTCCGAAATGGCTCCAGAAAAGACACAAGATTTCATTTGGACTCATGAAGTGGAATATTTAGCACTTCAGATATACAAGTTGTCATTATCATCGAACATTCAAGCAACTTCCAGCTATTTTTGTTTTGAAACTATTATAAACTACCACACCTAAAGAGTATTTTCTACAGTATTTATCTTGCTTATATTTTGTGTTTGTCATCATTCTTAATTGAGGATAATAAGAAATCCTATACATTTTTTATTTATCTGGGAATATTTATTCCCAGATAAATACTATCCTCAAGACTGAAGTTAAGGAAAGAAGGGTGAACTGCTATGTTTCACTTCTTTTACTTCAGAGAAAACATATTTCTATTGAAAGAATCAAGTCAATACTACTTGTTCACAACATTGTTAAAAACTGTCTGTAAAACTTGTAATATGGAGAACCTTAACAGGAATTGAATGGTTACTTCATCCTTCCCAATGCTAAAATGCAACCATAACTTCTAAACTTTTTTTAAAAACTACTCAAAATCTGGGCTTTTTCATTTAAGAAACCTGCTTCCCATTTCATTTAATTGCAACACTCTACTTTTCTCTCCCTAATCTGGAATAAGTGTAATATTTGTAGATAGACTTGTGGCAATATAAACCCATACAGAACCAAAATAATGATAGGACATAAATCCCTATATTGCTATTTCAAGTATAATCTTCATAGCATCTTTTTTTTCCATTGAATGAGGTGCATTCAGAATTCGATTATATTAAAGATAATAAACAGAAATCATAGACATTGCCAAAGGCAGAAGTCTCATTACTGCATATTGAAAATATTAAACTAGTCAAAAAAAATTTAGCATCACTTGAAATAATAAACCCATCATCATTTTTTTCAGATAACTTCTGTTATTTTATTTTAACTGTGCTGGAGGTATCTCATTAGCAGACAAAATAAATGAAAGCCAACAAAATAATTTACCCAAATAGCCCAAGAAATTGGTCTACAGTTTAAAATAGTTCATTGACATTTGTTGTCAGGAGTTTTATGAACAAGATTTTTCCAAGATAGCCAGAGTGAAGTAAAAATCCAAATACATTTCAAAAACCAAAGACCTAATGGTCCTAAGCTTACAATTCTAAGTAGTTTCATGCTACTGTAATCTGCTAGTCTTAAAGTTGCTCTCCAAGTCTTAATATATCAGAAATTTAGCTGGTGAATCTTGTCTCTTTAGCTCAGCTTTACAGCTTTTGCTTCTAGCTTGGATTATCTCAGATTCAAACTAGTCTGTGTGAAACACAGTATTTGCAAAGATATCACCACTACCATATTTTTAACTTCTACGCTCATTTCCTTTGACATTCATCAGTACAGAAGATCTCCCTTTAAAAAAAAATCTTCAGAAAAGATCAATTTGCAAGTGGCAACTCTTGTAATGCTAGGATTGCTACTAATATCAACATCAAGAGTGACTTATTATTTAACTGGCTCCATTTTGGTAAGCAAAGTTCATTCTTGCTCAGCTAGAGAATATAATATTTTACTACATTCTCCTTACATTCTTCTCAACAAACCATAAATATGTTTAAAGGCTGAATATTCATCTGAAGTTCACTTTACTGAACATGTTTCGGTTCTTTACATATAAAATATGATTATTGCTTTCTCTGATTTTACATTTGCCATTCAATTACTGATTTGTGGTCTGCTTTTTAAGAAGCCAGTACCGGGAATGTTTTCTTCATTTACTGACTTTAATTGGATGCAAATTGAAATGACTTCTCAAAATAGTTTGTTAGAACTGTTTTCTTTGGGGCCTTTTTTATTTTGTTTGTGTTTCTTTGGTGATAGATTCAGACGCCTCAAAAATCAGTAGCAATTATAGTTTATTGATAATAATCATTATATTTTATAAGCCAAATAAAATGATAATACCTCATGCCACTTTATGGACATGTCAAGATTTCAGCAAGTGCATATGATTTTATGTTCCATCATTGGGTTGGATTTGCATTCCTAGTATGAATTGCATTTGTTTCAATTATCTGTGTATTTTGAAAAACACCCTGTCTTTTAAAGAAAAATTTTAAATGATAATCAGTTTTTAATACTTGTTAGAACTAAGGCCACTACATGGTAGGAGAGAATTCTGAATTTTGAGATATTACTTTATCAATGATAACATATGATTCAACATTCAATTTTATCACAGTAGACAATGACAAAACGTCTATATATCTGTTGTATCATCTAAAATGTTAAACAACATATGCCAATATTATTTCTATTTCCTCTCAAAAATAGAGTAATGTGCTGGAAAGAGATAAATACCAAAACTAATGCCCAAATTTTTTATAACCACATCAAAAGCTTGTTATAAAAGCCAATAATGATTGATTAGCTCTGAACATTTCAATAAAAACTTACAACTAAAAACATCCCTCCTCTCCCAAAAGGAGGATTAAAGAAAGCTTTCAAAACAGATGTGTTCCTAACAGAAAAATACTGAGCTTCACTAAATCTCTGAGATTTGGAACTGTTTAAAAATTCAAAGATGAATATAAGAAGTATATAAGAAAATGACACACATGAAAAATTTGAATCCAGATATCTGCATTCAAATACAACATTTTGTGACTGGTATTACGGATTTTTAATTATAACTACATGCTTAAAGTCAAAGATAAAAAATTGTCACAGTACAAAATACTCAACTACGTCTCAAATCCATAGTAGGATTTCATGAAACATTAGAGCAGAGAATCATTCACTTCTTTCTATGAAGCAGTGGATTTCCATAATACAATATAACATGTATTTTCATAATGCAATGACAAAAAATGTAGTTCATAAAAGCAACAAAGAAACATAATAAATCAATTACTTACTCTTGGTATACTGAATAGCATACAATGGTATTCAGTTTTTACTTCTAGGCATAGAATGTCAAAGCAGTTGACGTATATAAGACCTTTTCCTATAAGACATTTTCCTGTGGTTACTCTGCTTGTTTACTTTCCTGACTGAAATAAATGTTAAAAATATTGGAGAGTGAGCAGGCTGGTAGCTTCACATAAAAACATTAATTCTGTTATTTTCATTATTATAAATCTTCTCCAGTTCACAAACTTAGATAATAAAATTCCTATTTAATTTAAATAGCATTTGACTCTACATTCGTAGACATAACTTGCATCTCATAAGTTTTTCCTTTGTTTATCAAGGAACTCTGTTTATGCTCAATTGTATTTTAAGGAATAACAGACTATCTAGCATAGATCTGCTTGGATGCAGTCAAGGTGAAGGTACAGATATTTTTGATGGTTAGATCGGTCACACAATCAGAATGGTCAAGATTGGAAATGACCTTTGACGCCTTTTAGTTTAAACCCCTGAACAAGCAGGGTCATCTACTACTTAGTTTTGTCTGCTTAGTTCTGCTATCTGACTTGGGATATTTTTCTTAAAGAGAATAAAATTTCATGTTCAGAAACTAACTTCTCCTTTCCTATATCAATACAATGAGTAAGTTTTGGATCTGATTATTACTCTTTCTTCATTAGTTCCATATTTGTGATGTTCATTTGATTACTAGCCTATATATGTGTTATCCTATAATAAAAGGGCAAACATTCCTTGTATTTTCTTGTATATTATTGTTCTTTTCCATCTGTGGATATTTTACACAGTCATGGCTTGAATAGCAAATATAAATCTGTTCAAGCTTTCCCAAGGTTCTTTTTAGCCTTCTTCTATTCTTTCTCTCAGTCTCTTTTCTATTAGGTAAATGGACCCAGAATATTATATGTATAAAGTTATTTATGTTGCAAGTAGCCACTGTGATTTAGAAATAAGGATGCCATTATTACATTATCACTGATGGAATCTGTAGTTGTATAACTTTCTTAACTAAAGCAATAGAAGACATGATGAGAGCATGGCTGTCCTAACTACTACTTAGAAACGGAATAATATAGGACAGGAAGATAACATGTGATTTTTTTTTTTCTTTTGTGGAGCTATCTGGCGCTGTAATAAATGGTATATTAAGGCTAATAGAATAAAACAAGCTTACCAAACACTTTCTTTAAACCAAATAGACCGTATATGTTTTTTAAAGCTAAATAATGTAGTATCTGCCCTGGTATCCATCCGTGAAAAGAAGTCATGTTAATATTCAAAAAGAAATCTAATTTGGCATCTAAAGTGGGACTCAGACTTTGGTGATGAAGTCCAACAGAGCAACTGAAAATACCAGGTCAGAGCACCAACTCTGCCACATCACTCAGAATTTGATGTTGCTCAATTAAATGGTATCTTCACTGTAAATCAGGGACTTTAGGCTTAGGCTTCCCAGCAAGGAAAACAACATGTGTTCAGTACTAAACACAGCAGAGGCAGCAGAGATGATCTCTCAGAATCAGCACAAGAAACTATCCCCAGGCCTTTGCATCACAGGTTAGTAGCTATGTGTTCACAACAAACATGCAAGGTCCAAAGGTGATGTCTGATCATCTGACCTTGACCTGGTAACAGTTCTGATCACTGGAAGTGCTATTTCTATCTCAGTGCCTGCAATCAAAGTGGGAAATACAGAGCCTGCAGACAATATATTATCTACCACAAAAATTATCAAAGGAGTTCTTTAGAATCTCTTTCCTGTATCAAAAAACTGCAATTGTGACTTTGTTTATATTAAAATGTAAAAATTGTTTACTAACATGTACTTGAAGGTTTCCTCAAGGATTACTTACAGCTACTGTCATCATAAGAGTAAAAATGTGTAGGTTTCCTATAGCCTTTCCAAACAGTTTCCCTTGAGAAGTGCTCAAAAAAAAAAAAATAAAAAAAACCCTCCACACTTCTGTAACATACTTTGCTTACCTCATCTCTCCATTCCATGCATCTTCAATAACAGTGGAGATTTTGAAAACACAGCTAGATAATTTTCACCTTTGGGGAGTATGAAAACAAGACAGCTCTGTTCCATGATTCTAATTTTTACAGAAAACCCACATACCCACAAACCCTCAGTACAGATTAAAAGGTATGAAAACTCATTTGATGGGCAAGTTTAGAATAAAAATAAGTTTAATATATCTCCTTCACCTGATAGACCAAGGTATTTACTCAGTCTAAATGGTTCAAATATGCTAATTTTTCAGAAGTTTTAAATTTAAAGATAGGCTATGTTCAATCCTATTATGAAAGTAGGACAAGGTATTCTATATGGTATTTTTCACCATGTTGGGCGCATTGGATTCCTCTTCTGCTTTTTATAGTTCTTAAGTTACATGTCCTAAACAAATGCTTTAAAAGTTTTGAGGTTTTTTTTGTTTTAATGCAATATTATGCAACTCATCTAAGCAGCAGTAAAGTATGCCATATGTCTGGGTGATTTCACAAGAGATTTCTCGGTCTGTCACCATCTCTGGTAGCTAGCTAATAATAAAAAGGAGCATTCCTTTTTCTCAGGCTATGGTCATCTTGACATTTCATTATACAGTTAATCATGAATCTTGTCTCCCAAGTATAGTCCCAGTCATCCTCACTACTAGAGGTGGCAGCAACATTTTGTCTAAATGATGGGGTACACTTTCTGCGTCAGTCATTACCCCATAGGCAAATAATGGATGCTCAGGGAAGCATCATCAGCTTCCCTTATCTGCTCATTTCTGCCTCACCACAAACTTAGTGTCATAAGTAAGACTTGAGTCTCAGTCATATCACATGATAATTACCTTCCCTCCCTGATATCCAGGGGAACTTGGATATGTGAAGCTTTAGAAGTATCTGATCACTTGACAAAGAGTGTAAGACATAATTTTTATAGTGTTTAAATCATATGTTTACACTGCTACAGAAGCATGACACCTAAGGTGTACTCAAAGTATGAGTCAATGTCTGAAGGTACAGAAATTACTGAGTGAACTGTGTCATAAAGGAAAACAGGTGAGAAATGATCACAGCAGGTCTCTTCTAATGGTTAAAAAAAAAAAAACACAGTATGCTCTAGTCCTGTGACACACTTAATTTTCACACACAGATTTTAATTCCTTTTCTGTGGTGTTATGATCCATATAAAATGCCAGGACTCTGAGTGCACTAATAAGCCATAACTGCCATAACCAGACTGACCTGGGGCCTACAACCATACCTTTCCTTCTGGGTTTAAGAGCTCTATCTCACCTCCTCTGGACCTTCAGACCTTCTCAAAGCTATGTTGTAAGAGTGCCTGTCTGCAGCCCCGTCTCTTGTCCTACCTCCTATTTGTACTTTCAATGCATGCTGAGGCTTTTTCTCACCTGTTTCAGATCTCATTTCATTTTCTTCTTGACTGAACTGCTGTAATGGACCCTGGACCTGATTTCAGATAGCACTTTGCTGTGCCTTGGGCTGCTGATGGACCCTGAAACCAGCACCCAGTTCTGCCTGCTGTGTTCAGAACCTGTGGGACTGTGTTATTAACAAGGATCTTTCACTGCCTGCACTGGGATTGCTCTCAACTCCCAGCTCAATTGGCCTTCAGGAGCAGCCAATTCTCAGTTTCCTGACGAAAATTATGTATGTGGACTACCGGGTGGATATGTCCATGGTTTGAAAAACACTATCCTAAGTTATTTAAACCAAGTAGCCTAAATTCTGGGTTATTTTACCTGAGCATACATGGTTTATATGGGTATATTGTTTATGCTGAAGTCACAATGGCCGATCATTAGGAACTGTAAATCCTCCCATCTAGTCACTTCTGGTCCAGCCTGAAGCTTGAAATCTTGGAGAACAATAAGCCCCATTGGGGCACCATTCATTTGATTTACAGATACAATGGATGTGGATCTCCCCATGCAGTCATGCTCAATGACTATAAAGGGAGACAGTGTCTTAGAGTCAAGCCTCTCCTCAGTTAATATCTATATGTCAGGAGGCAAATCTCACTGGCAATGCACAAGAGAATCAATATGAAGTACCTAGTAAGTTCACACTGTAAGTACAAGCACATCATTTCCCCATGCATACTGGTCTCATATGGCAATAATAAAGAAGGCCATATGTTGTTCTTTGAACATAAAATGATTTTTGTGAAGTGCTCTGATTTTAAATAAACACAGAAGTAATAAAAATGGTGCAATGAGATCAAAAAGAAACAGCTGAGATTTTATAAGTATATAATCTGCAATGCTTTTGAAATCATTTTTAGCTGTACATTTTGAAAATGTTATTCCTTTCTGCTTTCTCATGTGGAATATTAAATTATTGTGAGATTAGTAGTCAGAGATACAACCCTGTACTACTCTGCAGACCAAATAACAAACTTAGTCAAATCCTTGCAGTCTCTGTGATTCCCCCACCACCCACCTCAAGCCTCTTTACTACTTTTATATAAACGATTAAGACATTTGAAGTGTTTTTCTATTAAGCTGCTGTCCATGTGATGACCAGATAAGACAGTGGGTTGGATATTTAACTATCTCGCTCTTAAATCACCCAAGTAAAGTTAGAGTTTCAATCTGCAAGAGGTTGGCGCTAGAAATGAGCATGTATACATGCATACAGTGTTCTGTTCATGAAATGTCTACGTACTGTGCTCTACAGATCCTTCATCTCATCCAAATTCTGTAAACAATACATCTGGAAGACTATAAGACTTGTCTAGTCAAGAAAACAGTTTAGAGAATTGTCTTACAGATCCTTCATGCTCCTCTTCCTTTCTCTTCAAAACTTGAACTCTAAATGAACGCAATTAATATTCATACCTGCAAACATATAACTGGAAAACACATCACACAGCCATTGTATACATGTGAGAACAACATGATCCAAATGCAATAGTTTGATGAATTAGTCAGAAAAACATTCTTGAAAGTCACACCAAGTATTTCATTCTATTTTCTTAGGGGGAAGTTGTTGACAAAAATGACTGCTCTATAAACATGTAACTCATGGATGTCTTAATGAAGACTTCACTTTGGAACATTACACTCAGCTGGAATCCAACATTTTTGAAGGAAATTAAAAGCAAACATGATAATTCTTGATGTGAAGTTATGCTAGAAGTCAGCAGAAGACACAATGAAGCTGCTTTAAATGAGACAGTAATTTCATGTTAACTTTGTATAGATATGGTGGCTATCCTTCAATATGCAGTAATGAGACTTCCACACGTAACAATAGACTTCTTGGATCTATTATGGGACACGATCATACTGCCTTACTTGACTAAGTAAGGCAGTGTGATTGATTGGAAAATTTATCATCTAACTTACTAGCATGAAAGTCTATGCACAGAAAAAAAAGAGAGAGTTTGAGTGGTTTTTGTTTGTTTGTTTGTTTTCCCCCCTCCAACTTTTTTTGTGTGGCCTTGGAAAGGGAAGAGATTTCACTTGTCCTACGTAAACCTGTCCTAAAAGAAGTACTTGATATTAATTGTATTGCCTGCTATTTCTGCAGACAAATCTGAATATTCAGGGAAATCTAGAAAATGTACATCCAAATAAAATTATGAAAATACAGAGAACTATATAAAAATACTAGTGTAATAAACAAAAAAAATAAAAAAGTAAAAAAAGTTAGGCAAATCCAGCTCTCAGGATATAGTTCTGTATTACAAACTCTCCAGACAACTGTAAGCATCCTAAGTATGAACATCTATAAGATGTAAATCCACATGTTAGTGCAGAATAGCAACATTATTGTAAAAGAAGGGCAATAAACAATACTCAGCAGCTTCTTGAACAATAGGATAGTCTGAACACTGCTTCTCTTCCATCTTCACAGTAAAGGAATGGAAATAATGCGATAAGATGTACAGTACTGAGTATGAAAACTGAGACATGACTTATGAGACATATCACAAAAGATAAATAAAAGAACAGCAACATTATAGGAAGTCTTGCATTGTATTGCCAGTTTGTAGCTAAAGTTTATGAAAGAATGTAACTCATTAAGGGTTGCAGAATGGACTGAAATTCACATGAGCAATCATGTTCACATCTCAAGTTCTAATAGCCAGCAGACAACTTTTTCCACACTGTTGAAATTTTTTATTTCCCTTCTTTGAACTTTACTCAGAATTATTAGTCCCAGCCACTTCCAATCATATTAATGGGGTTATAGAGTTATTCATGGTATGTGGTGGGAGGCAGAAACTACGGAGACCTTTGCTACAAGACAGTTTTCAAAGAGAGTTTGCTGTATAGCTAGAGAGATAAAGGGAGCATTGTACATGAAAACTTGGACCCAGAGAGCTCTTTTTACATGGAAAATGTCTGGCTTTCAGAAGTATTAATGTATGCTAAGAGCCTTACAGATGAAGAGCTAAATCTGGTCCTGTCCAGAGGAAATTTAGGATGCAAAGCATTTCCAGAAGACTATCCTGGAATTACCTGGATTTGACATGAGACAGTATGTGTTAAAGGAAATTAAGTAGTACCAGTTGTTTTCTGGCTAGGACATTCCTGGCAAAAGGCCAGCAAAAGTATAAAGCATCTTCTTGTGACCATCCAAGGTAGGATGACACGACAGCTGCTACCGCACTATAGCTGATGACACTAGCAATAATGTTGTGCTCTAAGGACTTCCTAGCCAGCCCTGACATTGGCAGAAAGGAGTACGCTGCTTTCCTAGCCAAAACTTCTAAGGGAGTATGTCTTTTAGAGGACAAGTTTAAGATGTTATGGGAATTCTAAGCAGCTTGACCTGTCTTACAGGGGTAGTCATGGCTGTGAAAGTTACTTCCAAAGCATTCCCAGCTGCCTCTAACAGAGTGAGTATATCACAACTTAAAATGATGCCAGCTCTTTCCATACCAGGCTGAAATGTTATGCTTCCCTTTTTAAGAAAAAGAAATACAAGTATCCACAAACCAGAAAGTATTTAGCAGTGAGAGCCTGATACTGAATCTGACCTTGATACTGATGCGCCTTCCAGTGCCATTTGCTGAGGGCAGTGACCACAGCAGCTGTATTAGTAAAACGCCTCAGGCAAGCAGGAAAAATACAGCACTGGGGATTCATTTTTCTTCTCCTTCCCCTTCCACATTTCCCTTTCCTTCCTTCCTTCCTTTTTGTATCTGCTTTTATTACTCCTGTATTATCTAATTATTTTTAGCACAGCATTTTCATATCCAAGTTTTAAATATTGAGTTCAAGAAGCTAAATATAAGAACAAGAAGCTATCCTTTAACCCTAATACCCAATTTGAAATATTTAAGATCTTTGTCAGTAATAAGACATTAAAATCTTACAGGAAGACAGCTTGTTCTAGTGAGACTCCCAAATCACAGTAACTGAGCAACATTAAGATAAACATCCATCTAAATGTCACCTCTGAATGGTATGAAATTATCACTATCCATCATTTTTTGTATACTTAGAACAATTTGGGGCATTTTCATAGCAAACAGTTCGTTGTACCATAAAAAAATATTGCTGTGTGTTATATGCTTTTTTAAAATAAATCTTAATGCCAAAGTCTTGGAATACTTTAAAAAAAATCTATGCTCTTGTCAACCTCAATAAAATGTATTACTTAAAGCACAATTATTGATGATCTTTATAGCTTTCCATTTTAATTTCTTTGTTGATGGTTTCCCGGTTACGAACTTAAATTTTAACACATAGACAACAGTAGAGACATTGGTGCTACGTTTTTCTATACCAGATCAAAATAAATTTTAATTTAACAAATAATATTATTGTTTTCTATTGTTTTTAAAGCACAATGAAGGAGACAGATCACAGAGCCTTTACTTATATCATTCACTATTATTTTTACCATATATATACAGCCCTGAAAATATACACATCAGGCACTTTATTCAAGTAAAGACATCTTGTCATGCTGTGCAGAGTTGCATAAAGTGCCTAGGTTATAGAATATATAAGTCATCATGAAAGAGGTTATATAGCATGTAAGTCAGGAAAGAAAACAAAGGATTACATCTTTATAGTCAATAGTATAAGGGAAGTAATCAGCAAATTATCAGAAAAATAACTACTGTCTGTGTGTTTTCAACAGCACCATAGCCAAAGTTTGATATAATTTCCACCTAACTACAAGAGAGATCTTTTAAAGCAGTTGGCAATTTACTTGACAGACTATATTTACTTCACGAAATACATGTTAGCAGACTGGAGGAAGGGGGAAAGACAAAGACAATAGTTGTATGGGTTTTTTCCATAAAAATGCCTATTAAAAAAACTTTATATAGATTCTAGGAAAGCAGACATTGCATTTCATAATATAAATTATTCTAAACATTTTTCTTTTCTTTTTTTCTTTTTTAATTTTTTTTTCTTCCCAAAAGAATACTCCAACTCCTTCTCAATGAACTAGTTCACATAAAAATTACAAAATACTTTGGCACCACACAGCTCAGGGTTTCTGTGCACACTTTTCAACTATCTAGACTCAATCTTTGAAAGCAAACTTTGGAAGTTTATTTTGAAGGGTCTTATGGGCTTATTTAAATATTTTAGTCAGATTAGTTTGTAGTATTTAATCTTCCAAGTATATTTAGCACTAGATCCTTCCCATCAACATTTAGGCATTTTAATGAAGCTTCCCCCCTTAGAATGATTTTTTTTTTTTAATACCATCCTTTGAAAAAAAAATCATTTCACATATTTAGGGTGTCCCAATTTTCTGGACAGCGATAAAAATACACAGAGAAAAAAATTGTAATCTTTTGCTTTGAAGACCATCTTTTCAAAAATTGCCCCTGGAGACAAGAAAATACCAGAATGGACCTAGAAATGCCAGTAAATATTTATCTTCCAATTGTCCCTCCAACTTTATCTACAGCAATAGTACTGCACAGTAGCAATGGAAAAATAAGCTGCCTATACTGGTGAAGATAAAGAATAAGAGAGTTATGATAATGATTATCTGTACCACTTACTTCTCCGATAGCCCTGCAGTAAATGTAGGATTTTTTTCTTCTATGAAAAGGCTTCTATACCTTATGTTCTAAAAAAAAAAAATAGAAAAGATTAATAGTTTAGATTTCTCAGAAAATTCTGCTTTGAAAACATACTTGCACTATATGAAACAGTGCATTAGGATCTGGATATGAAATTAATATACTGTATCTAAAATTAAAAAATAATAATTTAAAAATATAAAAAAGGAAAATGATCCTACCACAGCAGTAGATCATAAGAAAATTTGCTTAGAAATAATTGCAAAACCCTAGACCCTTCTCCTTGATACTTTCTCAACCATCAACCATCACATACATATTGGTAAGTGTAAAAGACATCCTTTTCCAACCTTATTTCCCAGTGTGGACAAACCTTTGAATATTAATGTGCAAAAAATAGAGCCTCCAATTTAAAGTATGCATATGCAGTAATTTATTAACTTTAACAAGATTTTGAATGTAATTACTCATGCTTGAAGGTGGCTATCCTTCTAGAGCTGTAGTGTACAAAAGTCAGAAAAAGTAGCATAAACTTGCATTCTATAAACGGCCTCGGAATTTACACTTGGGTCTTCCTTTGATTATAAGTAGAGTTTAGGTTAAGTTTGGGCAAAGTAAAGACAAAAGCTGAAATTCCTCTAGATACACTTTTTGGGAAAATGATTTCGATTGAAAACACTTGTTATACAGAGAGTTTATTTTTAGGCTTGTATACTGATAGAAATACAGGAAATAAGAATATTTATGGTATTAGCACAGAATACTACTTTGGTAATACTAATAACTGCCATACACATTCCATTGCTTCACTGGGTTTTCTATTATTATAATATTTAATTAACTACAACATTCATTGTTATTTTGCAGTAATTTACATCAATGTACCATTTATCCTGGAAGATTTGTTCTTGAAAAACTAGATACAGGATAGATATTGTTTATTACTATAAAAATAGGAGAAAAATGGGGAGGAATACTTCTATAAGGCAGAAGGTTTGCCAAAACATTTGCAAGTAAAAACATAGTAATGTAACCATTTTAAATACAATAACTCTCATATTGCTATACATATATAATTATAAACATTATAATCATCCTCCTTTCACATACCCACCTCTTTAACATGACTTTTGATATCTTAATATGATGAACCTTGAATGGTTTTACTTCCATTAAATCCTTACTGTTGGTCTTTTACACAACCATGTTATTTCTGAGAACTGTTTTTGATCCAAAGTTATTATCCATATAGTGTTCACATAGTTTAAGGTTTATCATTAGCATGCCTCTTTCACTTTATTTTTATTTACTCTAAACAACAGATAGTTAAAATATTGAACTGTGCACCTCTGCTTTATATTTTGCAATGTTTAAATCTGGCAGCCATATACTGTTCTTATTTTAAGGTTGGTCCAGCCAGAAGAGATTGCTTAACAGCAAAAGGATGGCTTCATACCTAAAAGTTTATAGCTCACATACATTTCCAGGATATTTTCATGATCCTTTATTCCTGTCACAAGGTGTAAAGAGCAAAATAAGTTACATTTTCTTGACTACATCCCTCCTTTTACATCCATGAATTGTTGCCCTGAATTTTATTTATATAAAGTACAGTTTTGGAGAAAAGAAATAAAAAAATGTCTTCCTTTCCCTTTTTGTTGATGCTGGCATCCTAGATTAAGACCCAACGTTTTAGGAACACTAGGCCAAATGTAATAATGAAAATAGAAAGATTAAAAGAACTTGAGGATTACTATTGACACAGTAACCAGACAGATGTTCTAAATTCCTAGGAATGTAAAAAGTCATGTCTTTTAGAAATCTGCTTGACTTTTGTTTTTCTGTCCTTAAAAAAAAAATAAAAATAAAAAATAGGCAGACTAGACTTAATCCTTTTAATTCATTTCATTCTCTTCTAATGAGTATAACCACCTTCCTCATGTGGAGGATTAAGGTTTGTAAATTTGCCTTTTGCATTTTCCAGAGACCTTCCTAGCCATCCCTAAAAGAAGAATGAGAGAGCATCCTTCCAATTCTCTGCCACTTGAAGAACTTTAGTATTTCATAGTCTTTACTGAACAATAATAGTTAGTAAGTTGGCAGGCACTTAGAAAGAAAGCAATAAGCAAGCACTAATAAGAGCTTTACTCATACACAGTGGTAATGCAATTTTTCAAAACCTTGAAAAAAATTAAAAGAAAGGTTTATATTGACTAAAGCAAAGAGTCTAAAGTAAAAAAAGATCTAAGAAACACCACAGCCTCTGTTGAAAAGAATGATGTCATTAGTGTTAGCAAATAACAATACTTTAAGTAGAAAGCTGCTACATTGACATTGCCTATCTACACAGACACATTCTCCTAAAATAATTCGGCAGGCAATCTGGGAAATGCCACCACACTAAAGGTTAATTAAGCAGTAAGACATGACAAATCATGCTGTAGTGCAAATCTCTACACATCTCAAGAGAACAACAGAAGAGAAGGTAAAGCAAAATGCCTCTGGTGCACCAGAGCTATTTGTTTATTAAAACGAACACACACTGAATAAAGGAGGGTTTAAAACATCTATTTGAAATCTTTAAATTTGTAAGTAAAAGGTTGAAGGAAAATGTGACCAAACATATCAGAGGTGTTAGTGTAGAATTCTGAGCCAATACACCAGGGGCTAGACAAACAACATGACCTTAGACAAAAGGGCAATGTACCACAGTGCAGAAATGCTTGAGCTAGTGGATAATAAAATTTAAATTAATGGCAAGTTGCAATTTTATTCCTTGCTCCTAAAGCAGGTTCTCCCTCAGAGCTGGGATGAACTTGAGGTGTATTCACTGCAGTAAAGCTGGTTTGAGTTCTGAGACAGACTAAGATGCCATTGCCATATTGTAAGATCTGAATAGGGTGGGTGGGGGAAACAAGAGTTTCTTTCTTCAATTCAGGCTGCAAATGCTCTCTACAAAGCATGTAAAAACAGCAAATGCCATTTTGTGACACTTAATAAGCATTTGTGAAACATTAATTCCATTGTTTTTCTAAACACAGGATTCAGTAGCAATACTGGAAACATACACATCACAGTCTTTTCCATTTTAAATGATATTGTTTGCTATTTTAACTTTAATTATATATTCAATTACAATCATAGTCCACCTCCTGAGGTTTCACACTAAAAAAAAAAAAAAAAAAAGAATGGCAGTCAGAGTGTATGCTTCATCAGAACTCCTGTGGTGAAGTTGCTACAATAGAACTTTCCCAGATGCACTTGTTCTTAATGATTTAAATTATTTCATCTTGTTTATAACTAATTTAAAACTCAATTACATTTTATGTAACACAACAAATCAGTGTATATTAAATCTCTCTTTCAATTCAAGAACAGCTGAGCTCATGTTTCCTCAACAGTGTATGACTTTGGAGAAATGAATTTATCATTTTAAATAAGCAGGAGGGAAAGAGGAGAACCAAACTCTCCTTGGAAAGATGGACAAGTGCTGAAGACACCAGATGGAGATTGTGAAAATCTGAATTCAGTTCCTCTGCCAAAGAGCTTCTCATATGACCCTGAGTAAATCATATCATCACTCATTTCCCCATCTGTGCACTGTGGGTATAAATGTTTCTTTTTTCATACCCTCTTATTGTCCTCTTATTCGAAACAGCTCAGGACAGGGAATGGTATTCTTATTGGGCATGCAGTACTGTTTACTGGGAGCACTGATATCCAAAAGATCCCTTTAAATATTACCACAGTAGAAACTGATAACGTCTTCTACATTTCTTTATAGTTTTCTCTAAACAGATCCTTCCTTAGCCTATTGAATTTAGACACCACTCTCCCACTCATTCCATCTTCTGTGGACCTCCTTTGGGTTTCTGAGCCTTACCTGTCTTCGATAGGAACCCCAATTGTCCAGTTTATGGATTTTGAATTCCTACTTTATATTCATGTTCTTCTGCAAAATCCCACAATGCCTTTGGTTCCAAGTACAGGTGTCTCATTTTTACTGACGTCACAAGGAACTGGATGATATTCTCACATAGGGTGATGACACTCTGAATGGGAGGAACAGAAAGGGCTTGTCAGCAAATGGCTGATGAATGGAAATTTAAATTCCCAACGGCTAGAAAACTGGAAAAATATGCCGTGATATAAGTACTAAGCAGCATTTTACAACAATAACTAGCATACAAAACACGTCAGAAAGCTGTCTTTGTATCTGTTCTTGATTGTTTCCAAGTAATGCTACAAATCCTCAAAATCTTTTTGCTGGATAAAGCATAAGAAATAAAACCCAAGACACAAAAGGGAAAAGGGAAAGAAAAAAAAAAGAGAGAGAGAGAGAGAGAGAAAAGAAAAGAATGAAGGAGGTCTGCTCCATGCTGCAAAAATTAGCAAAAGGAAATCCTAGGCTAGTTTCAGATGGAATTTACTGATAGTTATAGCTTTTAAATCTTAAACCTTTTAAACAGCCATTTCTAACATTTGAGTATTTTTTTGAAAGTTAAACCAGCGTCTTCTATAGACATTCATCTTTGACTGTGATGGTATGGCAAAATTTCACAATACTTAGCTCGAGTTCGCTAAAGGTTACTATTTTCCAAACTCTATCTCCTTTAAAACAAATATCTACATGCTTATTCCTATCATATTTTGTACATTTTATTAATCTTTCTGATATAGTTAACTTCCTTGCTTTCTTGAACATTATTATCAGTTAAGAAATTCCCATGAGCTAGCTTACCCTTTGCCACCATTGGGACTATTTCTGCTGAATTCACTATAATCTAAGTAACTGCTGAAGACAAAGTCATAGATGCATAACCTATTACAATTTCTTTTCCACCATCTGTCATTTTACAGTTTCAAGGTTTTAGTGTTTCCCTGAAGAGAATGGCCTTCTCTCTACTCCTGCACTTTGCAATAATTTTTAGTAATGCAGACCATCCTTGAATTCCTCTAAGCTTCCATAAAATCTGTATCCTTTCTCGCAAATAATTGCACTTTTCAACCATTGCCACCATATCTTACTAAAGATTCTTGGAGCAGTTTATAAGGCACAGAGCAGGAATCATCTTCCTTCCCAGTAGTCCTTAACAGCATGATAGTTTTATATACATAAAGCAGCCAAATGTTCCATAGAATAAGGCATCCAACCACAACATAACTTACAACAGCAGAATGATACTACTATTTCATTTGCCTGCTCTGCTTCTTATAGTATATAAAACACAAAACGCTGCTTCTGGTTCTAACATTCATATACAGGCTATAAGGTGTCAATCTGACATTAATTGACATTTCTGCATCATTTCCTACATAATTAAAATTAAAATAATTAGAATTTTTCAGAGCATTTTTTCTGCACATTTGAAAGTATCAAAAATAAAACAATTGATGTGCAAAATTATTTACTATCTATTTACTAATATTTTAATACTTTCATGGAATGCCAAGCAGTAGATACCTTAATAGATTCTTTCTTTTTTCCTAGACACACAACAAGAAATATTTTTCAATATTACACTGCATTTTTTGAGCTGTCTCCCACAAATATCTGCCTGGGAAAGAAACTGTGTATGTTACATATTTTTGGTACCATTTCTTTTTAAGAAATATATTTCATGTTTTTATAGGACCCCTGATGAGGAATGAAGAGCACCAGCCCTGAGAACAAAATTAATTGGAATTAAGTTTTACCATATGTGCAGCCTGTGTGACAGGTGAACACTGTTATCATTCTTATGTTTAAGAGGATAAACTGACACCTACACAAGCAAGAAACGAAAGGTTACAGCAGAAAGACCAGAGACAAGACAACAAAGGATATCACTCATTACAAACTCTGTTTCAAACAGAAATCGTTCTCTCTCCACACTGAAAATTCAGTTTCAGGGGTCAGTTTTGAGGCAAACTGACAAAGCCTTTAAGTGTGTCTCTGTACTCCTGCATACTGTTTTTGTAGACTGTAGAGAGAGCAACCTATTCTGATCCATTTTACAACACATGTCCTTGGACTTCCTCTGACAAGTTCCTCTTTGAACTTGAAAATATCTCTAACAAAAAAAAGAGGAATTTTAAAAACCTTTGGGAATACAGGATCCTGAATAGAAAGAGGATTGCTGCCTCTGAGCCAGTGCCCTTTGATTACAAGCAATGCATAAAATAAATAATTTTATAAAAATATCAAGCTTCATCTTAAAACTATTTTAGCTTTCTACTCCACACCTCATGCTGGGAAGCTGTCTTTCTGTAAACTCATTCTGTAAATGATTAAGTGTCTTCTGATTTCCATTACATTATTCATTATAAAACTATAACAGAACTAAAACAGCCTTTACACCAAAGCCCTTCTTCTCTGTAGTGTTTGAACTGCCTTTTCTTAGGCTCATTTTAAATCTAAAGAGTAGCCCTATTCTTCTTTGTTTTGCTAAACTGAATATAATAAGATCTACAAGTCTCTCCTGTCCAACCTCTGCACTCCACTAATCATTTTAATAGCACCTCTAATTTTTTATTTTTTAATATTTAAGTAAGTCTTAAAAGGTGTCAAAATTTACAACATAGACAAGAATCATTTTACTTTAAGCTTTAAAGTAAATTTTAAGAACAAAACCATGAAAAGTCTAAGTATTTTTAATGCAAATTATAAATTACTATAAGCAGAAAACTACTTAGAAGTAACAACAAAAAAAAAAAGAAAAAATTTGAAAAGGGAGAAATCTCAAACAAAAATTAGCAGACAGCAGCTGTATGACAATTTTTGCCCTGCATACAAAAGCATTCCTTCTGAAAATTGGACTTCATAGTCATCTGGAAACTTATAATCAAAAGCAACATAGAGATGAAATTGTTGGTTTCCATCATCATCAAAATAAAAGCTGACAGCAAAAACTTGCAGAATGATCTCAAGATTCTGACAGGGTGATAAAAATAGCAAACAAAGTCTAGGACTGACAATGCAAAATGAATCACATAGACAAAATGCTAGCTTTACATGTGCAACGATGGAAGATGAATCAGGTATTATTATGCAAAAAAATAGATATTTGAGTTTAATTATCTAATTAATTCTCAAAAAAGCATTTCAATGCTAGTAGATATCAAATCAGTAAAATTAATATTAGAATTTAGAAAAGAAACAGAACAGAAAATGCCATTATGCCAATAAAAGACTCACTAAACCATTTCTTTAATGTTATCATCTGATCTCGAAGGAAATAATACAGCAGAACAATAAAAAGTAGAGAGGAGAACAACGCAGATGATCAACAGTGTAGACCAATTTAATTTATTAAGCTATAATGAAGAAATTCTTTCTTCTATTTCCTGTTCCAACAAGGTTGTACATATTATGAACAAAGGCTCTTAACCAAATGTCACCCAGATGCTCTATAAAATACGGCAGGGACAACAGTCACCTCTAAAAATCATTAATGTATTGACTTGAAGCAGTTTAGCTGCTTCAAGCTAAACAAGACATATCACAACACTCATATCCATAATCCTTGGCCTATCTTCAAATGCATATGCCATGCTTCTCAAAAAATTAATAATTGCCTGTTTAATTGAAGTATATTCTCACTAAGAAATTTAAAGAAAATGTAGAAAATGCTTTCCCTCTCATCACTGAAAAATATTTTTTATTGGTATTTATCTACATTCCGTCTCACAAAAAGTTTTTTTTGCAATTTGTGCTTCAAGTTGTTTTTCTTTTTAAGGATCAGAGGAAGCTGTCAGCCTTTTGCGTATATTATTATAGCATTATTATACTATGGATTATTACCACAAAAAATGTTTGAGGAGTCTTGGAGGCATAGATATGAAAATCACAATGTTTGGACCAGATCTTTCCTTCTAACAATATCTTTCACTAGTATGAAATCAGTTTGCCACTTTGATTAGGGAAATAACTAGATGTGAAAAGTTAATAGCTAGTAATTTCATTCGGATGCAGATATTTTTCAATTACATGGCAAATCTAAATGTTAGGGATGGAAAATTGATTACTAACTTCAATTGACTCAGAATTTGTTACACTCAAGTTTTTCTCCATAACAAGCTGTCCTGAAACAGTAAAACTCTCGAAAAAAATTCTGCTCAGGATACAGATTCAATACTGCAAAAGCATGGACTAGTAAATCATTTAAGGATTAGAAGAAAAACATAAAACTTACATATTTTTGCCATTGAAAATAAAAAGCTTTTACAACTACTTAACATGTTGGCCAGAAGTGGCTAAAATTCTGTTTGTCTTTGACACAATGCAGGGGTACTACCTGCCTTGTATTTACTTTCTAAATAAACCAGAAAGGGTGAAAAGCAAACTCAAGTAGAGATAACCAGGTGATTTGGCAAAAGGTACCATTGTTAGTAGGGCTACGGCATAAGGCTTCCCAAGTCTCAGGTCAGTCATTCCTGGATCACAGCAACTCCAGTACCACCCAAGATGTGAGCCAGAGTTACTGCCGATAACTGAGCTAATGAAAACAAAATGAGCAGATCCTTTCTGCTCTTAAATCAGTGCGTTCCCAGGCATGAGGACGGACTCGTAAGTCACAACTCATTATTTGCGCTCCTATAAGATCTGACCCCAAGCGGTTCTTTTGTCTGCATGTAAACTGTGACCTTTCTTTTTATGGGAAATAATCTTCTCTGAAACTGAATGTCCAAATAAATTAGCTGCACATTTAAAATAAAAATAATTGGTATTGTAATTTCTTCACTGAACACTGAGCACAGAAGGATTTATTACTCTTCCACAAATCTCATTTTTCATAATGTTCTGATCAGAACCTACTATTTCTTTGCTTGTACAGATTAATGTTCCTCTAAATTTTACAGTAATTGAATCCAAGAATTTAGGCAAAACAGAAACATAACAGAGTTTACTTAGTAGTTGCAGGATCCTAGCTAATTTTCTAAAGTCAAAGAGTTTAAGTTAAGCTTCTAGCTTCCAAATTGAAGCTAAACAAGCAAGCTTGACACTTATGTTTCTTGTTCCAAGAAAAAGTAAAGCTTAAATATGCTTTAATCTGTTAAAAAGATTTGGGACTTTTCAAGTGTACTTTTCAAGTTTTGCTTTCTGAATATTCTATGTTTTATTTTTCCTCTCCCACTGTAGGTCAAACTCATACCAGGATTCTTTGTGATTTTTAACTAGGTAACTCACAGAGCATGGTAGATATTTAATAACTCAAGTCTCTGCTACGTGTGGGATTGCCTTCTCGGAGGAGGGGAAAAAAAATCAATGTTTTCCCTCTACACTTAAAATATATTTGCTCTGCAGATTCAGAAAAAAACATGTGAGGTTGACTAAATTAATGTGTTATAAAGATGAATCTCTTAGTTAATTGTCTACATCAACCAAAGAATTTTGCCACTTACAGGGGCAACATCCTAAGGAAACTATGATTTTAATTCAGCTACTGTTAGCATGCTTCTTGCAAGGAGATTGTAACTATCAAGTCTCTATACTAAGATGCTACTTTTGACACGGATTTGTGTCTCTGACTGATCTTTTTTTTCTACAAATTATATTTTACTTTTTAAAGAAATCTAATCTATCTTCATGAAGAATTTAACACCGTTATGCTAACTATAGAATACTGGGACAACATATTTATGGGATAACTGTGAGGAGGTAACAGTTGTATTACCTCATTTGCAACAGACTGCCAAACAACATTCAAAATATCACTGAGGAACTAGCTGGAGTGGAGCTACCTGAGCATACACAGATGCACCTCTGTACTCAAGGTACCTTTAGAGCCGTACAGCAGGTCAGTGTCAGTGTGATCGTCCTCCTCCATCAGCTCCTTCCTCACCTTTCTTTGGATGCTGTTTATGTTTTTTTAAAATGTCACTAGTTTTGCCTTCACTTGCCTTTTTCTCTTCATCAATGTCATAAGTGCTGCTACAGCTCAAATCCAGAGCGCTATAGCACAGAAAGGGAAATGTTAGCATACATCTGAGCAGCTCTAGGAATCCTTCTGGTATAGCAAGTTACGTGATCTTTAACAGCTTTTCTTTGATAAATTTTGAAATTCTTATTAAAAATCAATTTGATCATATCAAACTTCAACACACTCTCTAAGATTCAATTCTGCCTTTTAGCTATTCAATTGCAATACTTTTGCTATTTCCAAAAATCAATAGAATGATTTATTTAGTTTACATTTCTTTCCTGCAACTGCCTGCATTCTTTGCTATTTGTTTTCTAAATAACGAATAATTTTTAATAATAACGAATAAACAAGAAAAAATTACAAAACTTAAGCACTTCAAGATAAAATTCTTTTTTTAACTCAATAATAATTCAAATGATTCTAGATATAAATAATGAAGAGTTAAGAAAGGGAACCTCATATGAAAATACCAAAGCCTGCCTTTTAGAGATGCTTACCCAGCTGTCAAGGAAATGAGAAATTTTCTTCCTTTCCCCTTGCCAGTAAGAAAAAACAAAATGCTCTGCTCATACAGTATCAAACAAATTCAAAGCTCAAATCTTCATTTATTCTTTTCTTGCTTCTATTTTTTACCTTTGGATTATAGCCTTCCTCAAGGATATAAATTGCAGAGATATTTCACTTAGATTCACAGTATCACCAAGTGGCAGATCCAACTTCAAAGTTTCTCCTTTTGTCCTCTTTTCAAGATATTTTTCCCCCTCTTGACTTGAAGCCAAGTTTAAAAATGTAAAAAACTTTATCATGTAAATTGGATTTACGTGGATTTTAGATACTTAAAAGTAAAATTAAAGTTTAATAAAGTCTTATTCCGCTTAACCGTAGCCATCTAGACTGGAGTCCAATTTCTGACATGCAATTCTCTATATAAGCGTGCTTAGAAACCCCCCACCTCCCAGCCAAAAGCAAGCAATACTACTTGCTACTCCCTAAAGGCTTAACCTTCAAACTCTAATACATGTAACACAAAAAGTACAACAGCTATGGTCTCTGTAAAGCTACACTTGAACAACTTCCATTAACCAATAAAGTCTATCACCCTATGCAATTAGGAGCATTATCCTAATTTCAGAGATGGAAAATTGAATAGTAGAGAAACTAACAATTTGTCTAAATTAAATGGAAAGTCTATACTAGGGTGGAGAACTGAAGCATATTTCTGTAGCTATAATCATAAGAATATCCTTTCTATTTATCTAGGGAATCCAAGCTGAGACTATTTCCAAACTGTAGTCAGAAAGTAACAGTGCATAAAGGGGTAGGAGGCAAGGAGGGAGAGGTTAAAAAAAATGAAGGAAGAGAGAAAAGGAATAAAAGATACTGTATGCATATTAGCATGCTAGTACATGACAAAAAAACCTTAGTCTAAAATTAAATTGTATTTGCTTATGGTTTAAATGAAAACCACTATAATTTTCTTACTCTTATTTCAGCTAGTAGCTGTAAGTCAATGCTGAAAGATTTTGTACTAGATTTTGAGAAGCTAATACTCCCTTCCACACCAGGTCAAAATCTTCCCTGACTGTTGTATCATGTTCTTTAAGTATATCCAGCATTTTGAAAAATGGAAGATATTATAAATCTTAAAAGTAGTATTAAAGTTAACTAACATAATTACCTTGACTGGCTTTCCTCTCTGCCTTGTCAAGTTCCAGACCTCTTTGAAACAGTTTCGTGCAGTACAGGCACTCGATAATCTGGTCACCTAGGACACAAGTCCTATGAGAAAATAGCAGTTTCCATGAGTTTTCCACTCTTACCCATAGCTTCATATCTAAGGATACAGACAAGTCACACAATGTTTAAACAGAGTTGCTACAGCTAAGTTAAAATGCCCAACTGTCTGGATGGAGAGCACAAAGAATATGCAAGTATTCAAAACAGATCATTTTAAAAAAAGTACTGTTTTCTAGCAAAGTAGTTCCATTTCACCAGTGTCTGTTTTAAGTTCTGAAGCTGTGCATGATTCAATATTTACAGTTACATATATAGTTGGTTCTCTGAACTCTTTAAGTTTTCCATGGCTCTCTATCTTAAGAGATCATATTTTAGCTTAATTCTTCTGGACAAATTACCCCTCCCTGAAGGTTTGGTGAAGTGTTCTCCATATTCTGTCTCAAGTATCACAGAATGTGAGTATGTGATATTAAAATAAAATATTTTGGGGATGATCGCTTTCCATTTTGATGGCACTGATGCCCAGGTTGCATTTAAAAAGCTCTGGAGGCACTTTCTTGATGTAGAAGTTAGCTAAATGTAAATTATTTTAAGCATTTTGGCTACAATACACAAATTTCACAATGCTCATAATACACTTTTTGGAATTACTTGGGTGTTATTTCCAAATTTTCTCAGCAAAAGACTTTCCTATTTTAATCTCAGGGTCAAAGTCTATCAAATAAACATGATGCAATACCTGATGAATTCTACCATATCATTTGCGAGATACTTTTCACTCCTTTTCATGTCAGAAACTGTACTCATTTTTCAAGCATTTATATATTATCATACATAGCTTTGTTCTTTGGTTTCTACTTGCCAAAAGAAACCATCTTTTAAATGCATTAATTCTACAAAGCTCTATTTGTAAAAATCATACGCTCATGTTAAGACAAATGGCCTTAAGCCTGAATCTCCATTTCAAATAGAAATACAAATGTTTTTTGAAGAACAACAGTTCCAGTCAGATTCTTTATGTTTATCTATAAAGCTCATAAAACATTCATTTCAAAACAGCAGATATGGTGTTGAAGTCATCAGCTTCATTTAAGAATGCAGACGCATATCTTGAAGTCTGCTTTGCTAGTTATCTCATGTATCAAAGTAAGCATTACATACAAGACCTGTATATTGGAATAGGATTCCATGTGTATAGGACTGAATTTAAATGCAGCATGTATACATTATTGGCAATAATGAGATGTTTTCAGATGAGTCCAATGCTATTTTTAATGAACATTTCTTTAAAAGATATCAAAAAAAAAAAGGCTTTCGGAGAAGATAAGGCAATGATTTCTTCTAAGGCATGAAGGAAATGGGAAATGACAGTAGCTATCAAACAAAAGACTAAGAGTGCAAGGTCATTGGACATTATCACCAGGAGGAGCACCAAGGTGGAAAAATTGCATTTTTCCTTCCATAGAAATCTCTCAAGTTAACCATCTCTTTCAAGAATATTTAAGTCCTAACCATTACACACAAAAGTAAACTTTATATCAGAACTCAAACTTCTTCACTTCAGAAAATGGAGAGTGCTGCTTATTTTATCTGTTCAACCCTTTAGGCAAATCATTAGCAATGTTACTGATAGTTAGTTAACATGGTCAAATGCCTCCTTGTACAGGCCCAGCATCTTGCTAAGCTTGTGCCTGATGACCTAGAAGCAGCAGCTCAGAAACAGCCTCAGTTATGTCCACGTTAATGGAAAAGACTTGCTCTATTTCACAGAAACACTCAATCCAAGGGTCACTAGGGAGAAAGTTGTTGCTAATCAAACACTGCAGGGCAAGCGACATTATTTACAGTTGTTTACTAAATCTTTCTGAACAATGGCAAAAATCTGCAAAGATTGAACAGTGCATGAATATGAAATTTTACTGTGAACAGACTCAGTGAACTAATGTCAATTTGATTAAGAGAAATCATGTCCATAAGTCAAAAAAAAAAATCCATTAACTGCAAGAGAGCATTGACCTCTCATGGAGATTTTTTGATTTTTTTTTTAAACTTGCTATAACTAAATTATAGAAATATTGCCAACCTATGTGAAATTATCAACAGTTGATCAGAATAATTTATAAGTGTCTTCTAAATGTGTTCTTGAAAGCCTAGGTGTTCTCGCCAAACATGAAGAACAGGGAAGAAAAACAAGTAGTTTCCTTACATTAAAGTTCTTCAGGCACCTCATACGCAATAATTTATCCCTAGAATGCTCCAGTTTGTGCTCATGCTATTCCATTAATTATGCAGACAAGGATAAACTGCATAGCACAAAACTGGAACACTGCAGGATATCTGATCCACACTATTTAAAACACAGTTATTAGCAACAAACCAATTCTGTTAATTTGCACAGTCTCTGAAACTCTACTTAGCATTATAAGGAAAAGAAGCTCACAGATTTCTTAAAAACTGTTTACAAAAGATTTTTTCATGCGTTCTCCATATTTATGACTCTTGATTTAAGGCTTTTCTTGCCTTTCCTCTAGACCTCTAGCTTTTCCCACGTGAAAATTGTATTAGGTCCTAAACATGTATCACACTTTAGGCTGTACTGGTTGCTCAGAAAAAAAGAATCCTAATTTTTCTCTGGGATGGCGTAACACATTAAAACAAATGAAATCGAATCAATAATATATATTGTTCTGCAGTAGGTGTCAGCTTAGATCTGAGGGCATTTTGTTGCTCTCACAAAGCTAATGAGAAAGTGACTATAGCTATAATTTTCTAATTAAATAAGAGTCACTAGTAGCCTCTGTATACTGTTACTGAACAGGTTCTACATACATTTAATCATTTTTAAATCTTTTCTAAACTATTTTTTATGTTTTTCAATTTAGCAGTGTTTATTGCATCCGCGATGCTGGACCAAAATAATATACTT
>JAUBOD010000918.1:651363-666011 GCA_032353885.1 Nothura maculosa
GAGTTAAAAGAATACTCAAACTTTCAGATTGCCATAGCAGTATTGCAAGTAGATTGGTATTGCCCATTGATTGTTGTTACTGTATTCAGTACAAAAAAATTAAAGGTTTCCATAATTTCTTCATGTATTCACATGAACATGAACATCATGGGAGTATAACTTCTTTATTTAGCACAAAGAACAAAAGAGGACTTTTATTCTGATGATTATGAGGTTAAACACACCCATCACTGGATCACAAAAACAAAAACAAACAAAAAAAGACAAAAACCAAATCTACCAGAAAAGAAGTAAATATTATTTCTCTATACCAGATGGAGAGAAAATAAGCTTATTATATCAAAATTGTAAGCAATTTGAAAATAAAAGTTCCTTAATCAGGTTCTATAATTTGTGTTTCTGTAAAACAAACTGTGTTTTACACATCTTTTAAACTTTGAATTTGCATAGAAATCTTCAAGGCAATGTGTCAGAACTATCTTTGCTAGAGAAAAGAAATCAAAATAATTAATTCATTTATGAAATAAAGTCTAGGAAGTAAAATGGTACTTTATTCATATGGCAACAGCATTATCCAGTAATTCATTATTCTAATAACAAAATTTCTCTGCCTCTTGGCAGAATACTATTGTCTGATTTTTTTCCTTTTCTACAAATTAATACCAGCTGACACAATGTTACCACAGAAGATTCCCTCTTGGGACATCTTGGATTATATAACCAAGAGTTTCCCTTTGATTTTAGTGTTTTCCTTTAGTAAAAGTAATTGTCATATGTGTGAAAGTCAAATGTTTTATCTATTAAAATATAAAAATATAATGAAAATTTGTTTCATTGAGACAATGTAAAGCATCCAGATTTTGACTGGAAAACTGGAGAAACATTCAAAGAAAATGACAAAGTTTGGACACTTAAATGCTTCTGAAACTAGCTTATTTTCCAAACTACTTTTAGAATTTCTCTGAACTGCAACAGATAAATATTAACTTCAAAGTGTTCATGGTTATAGTGTTGCCTTTCAGAGAGAACAATATGAAACTTTACTCAATAAAAGCCATGTGGTCAGCTCGATACCATTCAGTTTTCTAAGGGCTAGCTTTGTGAGCTTAACTATTAAGTTAACTGAGCAGGTCAGCAACTAACACATACCTGGAAAGTTTTCTGAGATTTATCTTTGTCTCTCATCAAAATTGATCTTGCTCTTCCCCTCTCTTTTCCCACTCAATTCATTTCTCCCAAAGAGATCGAAGGCATGAGTTCACAGTAAGCAAGGCCAGGACCCCAAATCATCTCTTACTCTGTTCTTTGCAATCCTGGACAAAGTTATAAAACAGATATACACGATATGATAAAAGGACATCTAAAAATATGCACTGTTTTTTGGGAAATGTTAAATATGTGGTCTTTGTTCTATTCTGTTGAGTCTGAAAATCAGCCGAAATCTGTAAGTTAGGTAAGTGATTCAGGTGCATAGAAATAGAGATCTCTCAATCAATTTCTTGAAAAAATAAACCTCAAACAAGAAAAACAAAATCTCCCAAAAAGGGCCCACACATTTAGAGACTCAGGAGTACCATAAAGATATACATGTGTGTATATCAAAGATTCATGCATATCAAAGATTCAAAGAGTTTTCCACTGAGATAATTTTTTTGTTGTTGTTGTTGTTTGTTTTTTTGAAGATGCAGGTTTTGGACACAAGAAATAGGAATAAGAACTAAAAGAGCTGTTCTCTGTATGGCCAAGAAAGCTGGTTGAATTGAATAGAAAGGTAACAAACATTTATCTGTAAGTGGCACAGGATGGAATTAAGTGCAGTTGGATAATAACATTTAAGAATAAAGAGAGAACATGTAGAGATGCTCCTTTACTTTCTTTCTTTTAATTATATGATGTAGGCCATTAAACCTTCTTATCACACTCTTACACATTCAATTCCTAATGTAACTTGAATGTAATTTCCTGTTTTATCAAACCAGCTTCAAAGTCAGTATTTTTTTCAGCAAATCCTTACTGCGGGAGTAGTGGGATCAGACAACATAGTTTAGGGGTATATTTTACACACATTATGTTGGAAGTTACATTCACATAACTTGGGGGAAAAAAAAGGCAGAATTTTAGAATTTTTGACCAAGCTACTGGCTCTTAGAAGAAATGAATTTGTGTATTTCACCGAGAACATGTAAGAGATAACAGTCTTCATGTAACTCATAGTTTACATAAACATCTCCCAGTGAGGCCCTCTCTTTAAGCACTCACTATTGTCATTCCTTTGAAAGCAGCTGAATAACCTTGTACGCCCAGATTAAGGTGAATTTGCTTGCATCACATGAATGTTCACATCAGCTACTGCTTTTGACAAGCAAAACACTCTGAAGTTTCATCATGGAAAGCAATTGATCATTAAGTGATAAAGAGCATGCCTTCCCAGAGAACAACTTTCAGCCTGGATAGTTCAGAATCTACTGTGTATGGCTTCATTCAATTTATCCTAAAAATATAAATCAGGCACTAATTCTAGAAGTCACTTTACTGTTCAAATTCCTTTTTCACTTGCAGCCTAGATAGAATGTAGAATTAGCCACAGAAGCAAACCATCAAGGGGAAAATATACTTCACTCTCTAGTTTATTAAAAATTAACTACAATGTCAAGATAAGAAAAATGAAAAGCAGTTACGCACAACATGAAAATCACTCTATATAATATATAGCGAATGTGCAGGAAAACTACAGCTGTAGCTATATGAGACTTGCTATGGCGCATTACCAAAGGGAACATTATCAAATGCAAGTATGCAGTTGATGGAATACATACGTGCACAACTACCTTTCTACTCCTTCAGCCACTTTCTGATAGGAAGATTGTCATAATGATTGTATCTGGCAAGTGAGAGAAAGAGCAAACCTCATGGTCCAGTAAGACATACATGAGCACAAGGCAACAAGTGTACAAAGCTCCTCAATGTTGCTCTGAAGATGAAAATGCTTCTGTATGTAATTGGAAATCTTCTGTAATTGTACATCTTCTGAGGAGGGAAGAGTGGCCTACGTATTATTGTGATCTGACATTCTGGTGTCTGCATAGTTCTAAACTAAAACTGACTATGCAAGTCCAGGTACACCTTAAATTTTCTACATTATTATCAGATTTCAACTGATTTGAGGGGTGGGGGGAAGTGAAGGTAACAATTATGTTGTCATTAATAGATTTCTTTTCAACTTTCTAGAAGAAACTAAGGACTCAAATTGAGACAATCGAAGATGAAAGTACAGCCGTGACTTAGAAAAAATGGTTATAATTCCTCTGAGTAGGGAGTACTGATTGTTATGTATGTATAAAGATGTATGTACTGATGCTATGTATGTATGAAGAAAGGTAAAAGTACACTGGGTCAGGAATCAAGTCCGAAGATTGGCTCTGGACTCCCGGAGTGTGGAGGAGAAAAATGTGCTGCTCTGAATAAAAATACACTTTCAAAGATCCCAAGGGCAAAATTCCATATGGAGAAGAAAGTTGGAAATTATTAAAGCTGGAAAATCTCAAAGAGGAATGACAACAGCGTTGATGACAGATCAATGATTAAAAATATATGCAGTAACACATAGGGCTGTACAAAAAATACCTTAACAACTTCAAAATAAGAAAAAGACCTTAAGAGTTTTCAAGAAAAAAAGGATTCCAAGTAAACCAAGATTGCAGTGCAGTCACATCAGGATTAATCAAGAAGTCTGCAGTGCCACTAGCAAAGGTTATAAAAGGTCAAGGACAAATACTAGGAAATAACAGAAGAAAAATACTTACACAGGAGACACAGAAAAATATGATTGTACTGGAGAGGGAAAAGAGGTAAAAATGATTACACTGTAAAAACATATTCAGGAATATCTTAGCTATTGTCATCAGAAAAGTGGTTAATTATGATAAGATATTTAAACTAAAAACACAAAAAGGAAAAAAGAGATCTGAGAATGTGTGGATTGATTAAATGTGTTCTGGTGATATTTATTTTGGTACAATTTCTGAATTATTAATGACTATATTGGAGAAGTAATGGAAAATGGATGAAAGCCTGGAGGACTGAAAAAGAGCAAAGACACTATTTATCTTCAAAAAGAGGCTAAAAAGTGGACAAGTTATCCTACCTTCAATACAAAGGGAAATTACTAAACAATCAATATGTAAACAACTTGGGGATTAGAACATGGATTTGTCCAGAGCACATTATATCAAACCAATTCAATTTCTTTCTTTGTAAAGGTCATTTAAGCTATCTTAAAAGAAAAGCATTAGTTCTAAAGTAACTCAAATTCAAATTGCAGTCAGAAGTTACTCTTTTTTTTTTAATAACAGAAAGAGAATATGTTGTAAATAAAATGCCCCTGCAGCACACCACTAATGTACTTGAAAAATCTTGTTCGTAAGATTTGTTGTAAATGCTTAGCAGCTAAACTCTGGAGAACTAGGCGAACAGGTATTATATTCAGAAAAATTTTAAAATAATCATATGTACCAATAACATTGTCTTATTAATATATTTTGTATTTTATGTAATTTCTATTCAAAATTTGTTTTGCATCTCATTAAATACCTATGAAATCCTTTCATACTTTGCTCTAGAGAAATATGTTACTGCTCTTCGCATTTTCATTTTCTGGCTTTCACTAGAGCAACCTTGACACATCCAGGATGGTTATTCATTATGCTTCCTAATTTTTATTTGTATTGGGAAATTCAGCAGTTATGCACAGTCTTAGTAACTTTCATCTCATCTGAAATATGGTATCTTCAGTATTCTCTCATGAGATTTTTCCTCAGCTGTATCAAAATCTGTTTTCTAATGTCTATAATTTGTATTCCACTGTAAACACAAGCTCCTTTCCTGAAAATGAGTATTTACATTTCATAATCTCTTTTATACAAATTAACTTAAAACTTTCACTTTCTCAGCCAATTATTTTCTTTGCAATTAAATTTCTCCCTACAAAGATGTCTCCACCCACATGGAATGCCTAAAATGTTGGGATTTTTGTTTTGTTTTCTTTTGCCTCCCCACTCCCCCCATCTGAAATATGTGACAATGAAATAATTTCCAGTATATATTCATAAGCTTTTTCTTCAGACATTTCCCATAATTGTTGAATTATCTTATCTATCCCATGCATCTAAGCCTAAGAAAAAACTCCCATATCACATTTCTCCTCCTCTAGCATCTTCATGAGAAAGGATTTAACAAACTTGTGTCTTATGTCTTGCAAAGCAAATATAAATCATGCCTACATTACTGACAGTGCAATATGATAAAAAGACCTTAAGACCTCTAGAAAGCAAGTTAGAATGTAACATTAAAGACTCTTGAGAAATTTTACTTTTGACCAACTTCAACCTGATCTCATAATCTGAAAGTCTATTAAGAGATAATATCCATTAGGTACTGTAGGGGACTGCCGTAGTTTTATCCAAATAATTGTTTGCTATGTGACTGCATTCCAACCAGGCATGACCAATAATACCTTTGCATTTTCAATCCAAAATAGATGTTGAAGTAGAGGTACTACCAGTACCTCCACATAATATTTTCTGAAATAAAAATTCCCTTCCTTTCCCAAAGAGACTTTGAGTCACAAAAACCACACTTCCAGTCCTGCATTTCCTAAACTCTGATTGCAACATGGCATTCATTCTGTGCAAAACATATTGTGTTAGTGTTCTTTATTATTTTGGACATGTAATTATTAAAAATTCTTATTAAAATTAAGCAAGCTATTTTTATGTCATTATCATATCCTCATTGATATATATGTAGCACGAGGCAAAAGACAGCACTGAGGAAATGAAATTACCTTTCCTCATAAAAAAAATCCCTCAAAGCATGGGCAGCAATAGCATCAGCATCCTCTATACTTGGAAATACTTCTTTAGACCTCAAAATTATCATTTTCATCAAGTTCTTTCTCCTTTCCTATCTCTTATAACGCTGCATTGGTCATAGCTAGCGGTGAGCCAATGGGGATTGAGAAAATCTGAACTCATCACACCACGTTTCAATTTAGTGAATAAATATATGCATATGCTTATACATCAGCAAAAGATTAGACAACAGAAAATGACTACAGTCCAAAATGAGTGAAAGAAATAACACACAGACAATTTTCAAATGGCAAGTTTTATTATATTTCTTATATGGGGGAAAGACGTGAGGGCAGGGTAAAACCTCCTCAGAGTATATCTTGCTCCACATCAAACAAGGTCGTTTTTGAAGTCACACAGCCATCCCTGCTATATTTTTTTTAATAGTACTCTGACCTTTTCTGACTATGCTTTTAAGCTTTTATTTACAAGCATTAATGTTTATCCTGTAAAGGTATTTATGTTTTATCACCTGAAGGATCATTAATCCTTGTGTGCCAGCATGATGGATCTCATATCTGAAGAAAAAGAAAACTCCTTAACATTTAAGTTTCCATTCTAATATTTACTTAGAATGGTCATCAGTAGGATTCTACAGATGCTATGGCTGAAAAAGCCATTATGAATAGATATTTTCTGGCCAATTACCTCAGTCTACTTCAATAATATTAGAGTGTAATTTTCATTTACAGAGACTCAAAAAATCAGAAACATTCCTGTGTAATCATGGTAAGACATTTTACCTCCAATATCTGAACTACTTACAATGACTAATAGTCAGATCTGATTGCATAAAAGGTTTATGACAGTAAGGATAAAGTGGACATGCTGGTAACAGCAATATGTAATCAGCAACTAGTAGCTCAACTGCAATCTGAAATGCCAAGACACACCAGCAAAATGACAGCAGATCTCTAATAACTGGTACAGAAGCTCAAAAAATGATCTTACATAATCTTGGATACGTTACTATTAAGTACTTATCATTACTAAAGTGCCATAAGATTTGTATATACCAGAGGACGGGCTAATTCTGCAACACAAAAGAGGATAATTCAAGGGTATGACAGAAAACTTTATTACAATTTACCTGTTGGATTATTAGTTTCCAAACACCTTCCTCATCTCAAAAGAAAGAGGCTTAATTTCCTGCTTACTGATATAGATTACGCTATTTGTAAAATGGTCACATTACATCAACAGTCATGTAAAATTTTTTTCCTCCGTGATCAGCACTAGTGTTAAGTGCTGAATAGGTCAAAACTCTAAATACAGATCATACTTCTATTCCCTATCATTATCTGCCATCAGTACCTCAGTTTCCAGCCTCATGATGTCAGCACCAACAAATATTACAGGTGCTGGGTAAATAATCATATCATGTTATATGTAAATAATCATCATATCAAATGTAATCAAATGTCAAAATCAAATCAGAAATGTATTTCAGAGATGCCTCAGAGTAGTTTTGTGCCTGCTTCTTGAATATTCTATCTAAATAGCACTGTTCTCTGCAAACCACACCAAGGCTGATCTCAGAGGGTTTAATTAATTTTAAAACTAACCATTGCAGAGAGGATGGCAGGGATATAACCATTTCATGCAGGTACATGCCAGCTTACAAGGAAGCTGCAAGTAAGTGGAGACGGGTGGAAAGTGCATACTGGAAAGCAAAGAGCAAATGAATAAATATGTACCAGGATTTTGACTCTAAAGAAATATACTAAGAAAATAATATATTCCTTAAAGATGGGAATATCCAAGAACTAAATTTCCTTGAGATTTTTTTCTAGGTAATAATGGCATACAAGTAAAGGAAAATGATTTTCCTGGGTTTGATGACTCATATAACATTATTAGATTACTGGTGCCAGACAGATTAGCAGTTTCTATTAATGAAGGGAAAAAAGTAATCCCAAACAGCAGAATAATGGAAGAAGAGACAGTTTTGATAATGGGAGGAAGTTTCCTTTGCCCAAGCTGCATTTAGATGGTTTGAAGCATAAACGAAAATGAATTCTGACATTCAATTTCTCTCTTCTACATTGGCTTTACTTCAGTTTTATCAAGTTCATAGCATTTCCTCGAAATTTGTCCCCTTCATGTCAGCAGGAGCTCTTCTTACTAAGGAATATATTCCTCTGGACAAGTAGTTCATTACATTACCTATATAAAAGGAAAGGCAATAGATTCCCAAACCAGAGACAAAAACTAAAGAAATAATTCAATCAGGGGAACACAGCACAGAGAGGAATAGGAAGAAAGAAAGTTTGAAGTACAGTGCAATGCCATTTCAATTCAGTATGCTAGTTCTTGAAGAATAACAATGAAGCTTCTCAAACCAGACCTAGCACACATTATACAAAGAAACAGGCAAAGTAAATCTGCTAACTGGGGAACAGAAGTGCTCACAAAGAAGCAATAGAAGATCTAGGAATTAAACCAATATTCCTTCTCCCATTTTGGGTCTCCCCTAGACATTAAAAAGGACATGCAGTCCTGAGACAGGTTGGCAGACTGGCAACATTCCATAAGAATGAAAAGAAAAAAACAAATGTATTTTAATAGCTTGATTATTTCTAAACTTTGAAAAGAAAGGCGAATTTGTTATTCTCTTAAAAAAAAGGCTTTCCACTTCTGAGAGGGGGAACCTACTAAACAGCTTATTTTTGCTATGGATCATAAAAAAGGTACTAACCACATAGTAGAATTTCCTTCACAGGAAAGATTCTAGTACTCTGAGATTTGTTTTCATCTTCAAATAGAACTGGCAATGCTAAAAACACAGGTTCTAAAATGCAAAAATGCTGTTCTATAAATGTGATTTGCTGAACTAAGACAAGTCATATTGTTTTAACTCTGTTCTAAATTCATCTGCACTTCCTAGTTGCATCTTATAAAAGAAGCAATTTAAGTCTCTTCTCTACTGCTTTTTAAAAAATAACTTAACAAATGCTATTATCTATGATATACTGTGCCAACAAGCTGACGAAGAGTCTAAAGCATTTTACTGCCTATACTTCTAGATATACTTGGCCCAATCATCTCTAAATAAAACTTTGCATGAAATAAAAATTCTTTAGGTAATGGTCATACAGTGCTGTCATTTCAAAGGGCATGGCTTGCTATCATTTAATTTTGCCCCAGTTATTTACTGTTAATTAATTTGCTATTCAGTCAGACTTTGAGTTTGAGCAAATTTCTTTTTTTTTTTTTAAACCATGATTGTTGTATTAGAGCAGGTAAAGAATCAATTTCCTTCATAAAGTAAACATAGCAGGTAAAATACTTTCTAGATGCAGACTATGAAGAATCTTATATAAGTTACTAAGTTCTTCCACACTATATTTGAGCTTTCTTACTACATTCTTTGAAATAATAATTCAGATAAGACAATTCATCCAGTGGAAATAGGCCTTATAAATACATATACATATAATTTTTAGAGTGCTACTTAATGACAGCTTTAAATTAAACTCAGAAAGATTTGTATACCACATTTCCAAATAAATTTTCAGAGGTGCTTGAAGGATATAAGGAAAAAAAGATTATTTACTGCAAGCATTTCAGGACTTTCACTTAGAGCTAACATAATGGAAAGAGAGCTTAATACTTTCAGAGCTTTATTCCTTTTGCAACTTGTATTTTATTTTATTCTATTGTATTCTAACACAATGACCACCCGAGCATAATTCACTACCTCCTTCCTCTGCATTCTCATGTGTTGATGGAAAAATAGCAATCAATGAAAGAATTTGAAGGAAGAAGAATGACAACTATGTAATAGGAAGTCTCTTATTTCTATGTGCCCACTGACAGGGAATCCTTGACAAAATCAATTTTTCAGGAATGGGCAGCTAAATTGCTTTCAAGTTGACAAAATGTACCCAATAAATCTTAAAGTAGAGATTATGTGGACCTTATCATTTGAACCACATTGAAAAGTCAAAAAGCAAAAATTTCACTCTAGAAGGAAAAGTTTGCTCTCCTTATATCAAACATATCAACATTGAGTTGTTGATCAATAAATACCAGGAAGAATGAGATTTCGCAAGTACTGCCACTAAAAAAATAAGGTTTATTCACCTCCCACTTTTAAAGACCTCATTCCTGGAGAACTATTATTAAAAATAAGCTTTGCTTGCCTAGACTTATCTAATAAGTCCGTCATTTTTATCCAGAAAATCTAAAACCTGTTTAAAGATCAGAAGTCCTAAACTTGACATTTTTCAAAATCTCATTTCTCTTGGATGTTTTCCATTATTTTACATGTAGGTTGGCTATTAATAGTATAAGGGTGAAATGTTATCTCTATATCCAAAGCTGAAAATCAAGCAGGATTCCCCCGTAGAATCTGATATAAGATTAAATAACCTAGAGATTAAAATTAAGTGTGTTTAAAGCATTGGAGCTCTAACCTGCAATGACTTTTATATCTATTTTTATCTCCTTATATAGGCATCTGAAGTCGTTCTTCAAAAAATAAGCAGACTTTGGATAAGAAAAAGTCCTAGGGAATACAGATCTCTCCAACTTATAACACTGAAAATCTCAGTAGAAGCAGTCCCAAAGGACTTACTTTAATTAGTCTGGAAAAGAGAGAGAAACTGCTAATAGGAGTTATTGTATGAAAGTGTGCTTTAAAACAGCAGAAAGTCCCAGAAAATGTCAGAAATGTTATTTTAGTGCCTTCAATTACATTTCAGACAAACAAAGCCTAAATACTTCAATGAATTAGACATCTTACAGATATATGCAATATGAATCCAATATGTGAGGCACTGGGCAAATTAACTGGTCCTTTCCCAAATCATGCAAGTTCACACTTTCATGAAGCATAATAAGCAAGAAACAACTCATCCGGTGTCACAGAATCACAGATAAGTGGAGTAATAGAGTTGAGACAACACCTAGACCATCCACCTCCCTCAAAGATATTACTTGTCCTTAACAAAACATGTCCTTAAAAATCTCCACTGCTGAAGTCTCAACAAGCTCCCTAAACAATGTGGCCCAGTTTTTCCACAGTCCTTCCAAATACCACATAAGCCAAACTTTCATTTCTTTTCTTTCAGATCATTTTCTCTGTTTTCCTCCAAGATCTCACCTCTTCTTGAGGGAAGCATCCAAAATTAGAAATATTATTCCAGGTGAGGTCTTACCAGTTACGAGTAATAAATATTACCAGTAAACTGGTAATAAAAAGACACATTTGTGTGATCGGTAGTGTATGCACTTGCACATACTTTGCCAAAGGCAGCCTGGGATGGATACACAGGCTAACCAACCAGACACAGCTGCTGCACCACTGAAGTTGCTGGGAGAGAAAAAATGTTGAGTTCATTGACTACCAGATAGCATTTCAATATTTTCAAAGCAATATATTTATCTGGCTTGTCAGAGCACTCAGTGATAGAAAGGAACTGCTGCCAAAATTTCATCAAAAGTACTAAAGGCTTAGTCTTTGCTTGAGTTTTAATTTGGAAAAATTTTAATTGGTTTTTAAAAATTAGTCCTGTTTTTATGAACCTTGCAATAAAAATAAAAGAAAGAAGTTGTCAAGTTCTTTCACAAGGTCATCATTAGGGAGCTGTAAGAATAGGATAATGGCTTTTCCAATAATACCTTGAACATATAATCCTACTCTCATTTTCTTGCCTCTTGTCCTACAAATAACTTTACAGGCAACTCTCTTACCTTTCATCGACTCTTAGCAAGGATCTGCAGTTAGTTGTGACAGGAAGTCTTCATCTTCCTCTTGCTCTCTTCTTTCCACATCACACTTCTGTTTAATTTTTGGATTACAAATAGCCTCTGTGATTATATGGCACATATCTTCGTCTTTTAGCATGTTACATGTGTCAAGACCACTGCAAACATTTCTGACTGTATTTTCATGTCATTTCCATCAAACTAGTAATGAAGTTGCTCTTTACTAAATACAAATGGATGCATTTCTAAAATAAAATGGCTTGGGGTTAGTAGTTTTGCATTTCTAATAACAAAGCCAATTATTTAAATTTTGGATGTCTAACAGTCACTCAACTTGTACTTATATTTTAGACACCTAAAAAATACTCTTGAAGTAAGCAAGCATATTTCCTATATGCTCAAAAATGCTAGTAGATAAATGTTCCCAAAAATTTAGTGAGATTTGTTTGCTGAAGATCTTTATAAGATGAAGACAGGTTTTCATCTGAGCAAGCAAGTCCCATTATTGATAACAAATTCTGAACAATGACTCATACATACACTACAGTTCATTATCACACAAGTTTTTCGAGTCATCCAGGACAAGTAGTTTTGCATTTATTCTGTTTGTTGATTAAAGTACACCAAAATTTGTGCTTAGATTATGTATGAGGGCCAGAAAGCAGGAAAGATCTGCTATATTGATTGCTGCAATTTATGCCTTGAAAACAGGTTGACATTTGATAGAAAAGCTGTTTTTATTAAATGTGACCTTCATATTTGCTCTGAAAGAATCAAACATTTGATGTGCTTTGAAGAATATTACCAAACTCATTTAAAGTTTTATAATACCTTTTTGTCCATTAAATTTAAACTACATGGGGACTATTTCCCAGGTCTAGAAAATACAAAGTTCTCATCATTCTAACTAAATTATGTATGCAGATTAAGTCTTGGGATTTTTGTTAAAAGTATACACATTTTTAATAACAAAGTCATAATCAGAAAAATGGAATCAGATATATGAATTTGTTCATCTTATGTTTTAAATAATTCAAGTGTGCTTGTGCATCTTCTTGTATGAAATACTTAGCTTGATCCTGGTTTTGGGGTTTTATTTTCCCCCCTCCCTCGAAGCGTGACAACGCCTTCTCAGAGAATTTCTTGCTTCAAGATTTCACCTTCTGTGATGTCAAGCTCTTTCCAAACTTCCTTGTACACTCCTTCAAGTGGACAGTGAACAATCAGTTGGTAACCAGCTTCTTTGATAACATACTAAATATTAGACCGTACTTCTTGTTTGGAAAACTGGAGTTTTGTCATTCCATGAATAGAAATATTTAGTCATTCTTGTCATTTTTCTAAAACTTTTCAGTTTTTTCTATATCTTCTTTTTTTTTTTTTCCAAAGCATATGTGCAGGCCAGGTATAAATTTCTATAATATAATATTCTTCTCTATTCCATTCCTTATAATTCCTACCACTAAACTTCTTTTTCTACATAATATTTATTATTGCTAATGCTTTCACAGAGCTATCTAACAAGACTCCAAGGTACCACTACAGAATGACAACAGCCCTCATTTTATATGTGAAATTAGATTTATTTTTCACCATTTACACTGCTTTATAACTATCCATATAGAACTTATCAGTCACTGTACTGCACAACACAGATTTGTAAGGTGGCTTTTTTGGGGTTTTTGTTTTGTTTTGTTTTTTTACAATTTTCCATGCTCAGCTCTTGTCTTTATAATTTGAATAACTCAGTATCATCAGAAAATCATTTTCTGCTCATACCTCACTTCCTTTTGCAATAATTTATGAAAATGTTAAATAAATGCTGCAGTGCAGATTGCTGCAGAGCTCAGGAAGCCTTTCTCTACTGAAAGGGCTTTACCCCTACGTGCTGTTTTCTACTTTTAAAATATTTATCTCTTCAGGAAGTTTGCTTTTTATACTACCATTGTTTATTTTCCCTAGAATTCTTTGATCAAGAACTTGGTAGAATGTGTTTTGGAAATCCAATTGGATTGCATCAACTAGATAATTCTTATGTCTCTAATTAAGATCGCCTTAATTTTTAAGAATTTCCTTCATTTAAAAGTAAGAATTTCCTTCATTTAAAAGTAAGAATTTCCTTCATTTTTAAGTAAGGATATACTCCGTAGCTGTTTGAAATTTCAATTTTATTCTGCAGTTTGGCTTCTACCTTTGAAATTGTTCTCCATGTCTAAACTAATATCATTTTACTTGCTTTTCTTCTCAAGGCCCTTCACTACTTATTTTCTACTGAGTTTTTGATTATTGCCTAGCATCTACTCTTGACAACTTATTCCATTGCCCAGTTCATATTGATTGTTTTAAAATCTCTGTGCTTTCCTCCTTAATGTTTCTCATGAGTAAGAAAAGCTCTCCAGAAACCTCATGCTCCTTTATTGTCCTTAAAACTCTATTTTTCTATACCAAAAACTGTCCAAGGTGAGGCTGCAGCCAAGAGTAGCAGACCTCTTATTCCTACAAATACTTTCTCATTGACTTCTTATGTTTCTCCATCTGTTCATAGCTACCTGCCAGCTCTTCCGCATGCATAGACTTAAAATTTGTTGAGACAGTTCTCTTCCTCCTTCCTTGTGTTGTGTTTTTACAATTCCCTACTGTATTCTTTGCTTTTGATCCACCACTAGGTCCAACACAATAAACAGTATTCATACTTATAAATACAAAAATATAAATATGTACAAAGGGATAGCAATGTCTGCACAGTACTCCTATATTTAATATTTACATTTTCTTGTATTCCATAGCCAGTTTTTCTGATTGTTGACAGACTTAGTCAAAGAAGGAGCAAGATGAAGATATGAAGTATATTCTACACAACTCTGAAGCCACTACAGATAGCTTTGAAATGGCTCCTAAACTCATAAAATCTGCCAGATCCACAGCTCAACAGGGACTCAAGTGCTCCTGCACATATGTTATGCTTAACTGACAAACCAGACAATATGCTTAGATAAAACTGATTTGATTGTAACAAATGTGTATTTT
>JAUBOD010000918.1:672500-693197 GCA_032353885.1 Nothura maculosa
AGAGGTTGTGGAGTCTCCTTCTTTGGAGATCTTTAAAACCTGCCTGGATGCAGCCCTGAGCCATGTGCTCTAGGTGATCCTGCGTGAGCAGGGGTGTTGGACTAGATGATCTCTAAGGTCCCTTCCAACCTTACACATTCTATGATTCTATGATATTTAGGAAAATAAATATATATAAGACCCTGAGAAACAGTCCATTTAAGATAATATTTTGTTTTGAACTCTCCTGCAATGCCAGAAAGAGCAGCATAGGATGCATAAATAGACAAAACAAGCTTCTACATCTCTGTAGTGTTTGAACAGATAAAATAAATATCACTTCTGAATCTAGTCTAGACTCCACGCATTCTCCATGGTTTCACAGAAGAGAACACAATGAATGTTAAAAATGCTGCTTTCAAAATAACACCAAGTTTGACAAGATACATAGCAACACAGCCTCACCAATACTTCAAGAAATGACTCCCTTCCTTTTTTGAAAACCAAATTTAAAATATCAGTATCATTCTCTGATAGGAGCAGTGCAGAACAGAATAGAAAACATTCCATTGTAGATTGTTTCTTACAATTTTATTATGGATGAAATCAAGGTTGTCTATTCTCAATATATACACTTTCTCATTTTCTAAGAGATACAGATTTGTATTTTAAGAGACGGGAGAGTAGACGCTTGTTGCATCATGACTGACAGAAATCTCATTCCTGAGAGCTGAAATGGCAGATGGCCTTTTGTGATCTTTGTGAGTTGGATTTTCCATAATATGAAATGTGTCTTCTTATTTGACATGCTCTTTCTCATTGATTTCCAGATGACAAATAACTAAGAAAGACACCAAAAACAAAAAAAGCTGGCCTTGGACCTTGACTCATAAGAACCAGAGCTCCTTGAATTTTCTATGCAATTACATGAAGATGTGCTATAAGACCATGGAGGGGTTTTTTTTTTGTTTTTTTTTGTTTGTTTTTTTTTGATAATAGCTACTTTAATTGCCTCAGGCAAGAAATATTTCCAGTTAAGAGGGAACATTTTACAAAATGCCTATGCAGCCTTTATTGTACAGTGACTACCAAGAGAGTTCAGGCTGCAGACACAGATTCCATAAAAGACCTTCCAAGTATAAAAAAGTATACACAGGAGAGTAAAAAATAAAATACAAATAAATAACAGTTTATTTGCTAATTTTTTTTTTAAATATAAAGCTTAAAAAGTTCTTCATGAAGCAAGACTTAGATCCACTGCATCATCTTGACAACTATGAACTCAAGAAAAAAAACATCCCAGAAACCTCCCATTCAGGCTAACTGCAACACTTGTGCCCAAGGAAACATGCATCTGTTTATCTAGATAAAAGTCTTATACTTAGATAGAGACCTTATATTTGCACAGCATAAACACAGAATATATTTCATCATATAAAGCATGAAAAGCATGAAACATCATAGGGGAAAATAAATTGCTAGTGTCATAAATGCAGGCAAAAGAAACCCAAATTATTTTGGCTGAACACTTGTTGTTTGGTTGCCTCTACTGCATCCAAAATCTGTGTTTACTCAATGAAATCATGGCTACAGGGCTGTAGCTTCAGTTAAAAATGCCATGCACAAATACCCACTGCCAAAGCATAGAGCTCTATGGATTGCACAGCAGAGCGTTTCTGGACAGCCTGAACACATGGTTTGTTTGTTCCAAACATTTCAGCCTGTTGAATTAGCCATTCTTTTGCTTGCCCAGAAGGCACCTTTTAAGGGCATCTGACAATAACTTGAGTTTTGTAGGGTTCTTCGGTCTTGTTTTGCTAGCAGCTTATTTATCTTCAACCTATCTCTGCCTCATAACTAAGCCTACCAATAGCATTTGAATTTGGAGGGTGCACAACTATTTAAAGCATAGAAAAAATAGAAAATGCTGCAAACAAGAATTGTCTTCTTTACAAGGTGGCTTTTCTCAAAAACAGTTCATCAAGCTGCACTGTTTCACTAAGTTTATTAGCCAATTCCCTTAAGTATCTGAGACTGCATCTGAACTGGATCCAAAGTGTACAAAATGCCCTATTTGCCTTTTCCTGTGTTTTATCAAAAGGAAGGCTGACAAGGTTTTTATTGCTTCTTAATTGCTCCTGTATTTTTCCTTATTTTTTCTTGTAAAAGGAGAATGTAGAGTCAACAAATCAATAGTTCAATCACTGTTGAGTTCAGATGCAATTTGTGTATGGATTCTTCAAGAGAACTGGCACTGCAGCTCAGACTTCCCTCAGTGCTGACAGACAGGACAGCAACTTCATCTCGGTGACTCAGCAATTAGTTTTGTGGCAACTTATCTAGAAATTACACTGAGACAAACTGCAGGACACTATTCACCAGGTCCCTGTGAACCTATTCATTTCAGGTTCTTATGTGCTCTAAAATAGAGAAACAAAATATCTTGGCAGAATATAAGATCACTTAAATTTCTTAAACCAAAAATTAGCAATGAGTACTCTAGCTTTTAGTATGGACCAAAGAAACACAAGGCTGAAGCTCATCAGTTCTAATACTGAAATTGTCTCTGGTCATCCAGGACTGCTATACTTTACACATCTGATTTCAGAAAGATCAAAATGTAATGCTTAGCCTGTAACTATGGTCTAATCTGACACGCAAAAATAGGAGGTAACATATAGCCCTACTAGGTATGAAAAATAGTTTCCTCAACTCAAGTCTTGACACCAGAGTTGAGTTTATACAGGGTTTCAGAACACCAGAAAAATGGTTAAAGTTGTTCTCCATTTTTTAAGGATCACTGACACAGCTCAGTGATTCATTTTCAACTGATAACAAAAGGTCTCCCGGTAAGGCCTGCTGAAGTACTCTTAGTATACTTCTCAGCCTCCTTACAGAGAGCATCATAGAAACCACTTCAAATAATGTCCTATGTGCACGATGGCAAATAGTCAGGTTTGCCTTAGGTGCACTTTTTATCCTGGAACTCAGAAGACTGCAAAGGAACTGCTGAAAGGGTGGATAGTAATCACAGACCTCTACACATGAGCGTGCCAGTGGAATGCGGATTGTAGCATGGACTGCTAGGTGGCTGCTCTTCAAGATACGCTGGAGAAAGACATGAGGAAGACCAATAGCACAGAATAAAATTCTTTCCACAGTGAATCTGTGTAATGTATGTGAATATTGCTCTGCCAACATTCCTCTGTGGTACTGCATTTATTCTATCATTTTATCTTATGCCAATTCTGTTCCCTAAGCTTAGTGCCATGCTCAACTTTTTCCTTTTCCCAAACACACAACCACTTGAAAACTCATAGCAAGCAGATCTCCAAGTTTCTGCCCAGCTTTCACTAGACAGATGGCAAAGCTGAATCCACCCAAGCACATGGTCTCGCAGCTCAAAATGCAGATGAAAACTTTTAGTGTGGACATTCTGGAATACAGTACCAGAATCTGCTCTATTTGGCAAAGCAAACCTGGATTTTATTCTTCTTCTAATTGCAACTGGAAAATGTACTTGCTCAAATACTTCAACTTGAAGCCATCACAGTGAAATTTTATGACTGGATCAAATAAAAGTTTGTACCGAATTGTGTTCAAGAGAAGAGCACAGGTGATATCCTGGAATTCAGCTGGTATCCTGGAAAATGACAGTTCCACATGTGTTAACTACATCCTACTTAAAATATCCTACTCCAGATTCTTTAACCAAATGAAAAGTAAGTCTTGATTTTGGAGTTAAGCTCAAGATCTATCACAGCTTAAGATCAATACCCACATAAAACATTTGCCATAAGGAGTAATCACAGCTGCAAAGGCCTACAAAGCGATCTGAAAAAAAAAATGTCAGTTTCAGATGTTTTAGCATTTCTTCTACACCTCTTCCTCCAGTGAACATCTGATTTTGGGTACAGCATGCTGAAGAATCATGACAAATAGCGTACAAAGATATATCTAACAAAGCAGAAAATGAAAGAAAAATCAGGGTCCTATTTTTATTTTATCACTGATATAATCTACTTCAAAATGTTAACTGCAACTACTCAATTTCCTAGGGCTACAACAATGAAATATCTAATTAAATCACAATTGGTGAAAAGGAGGGTAAGAAGCTGTCTCCATAAAAATGAAATCTCTTCCCTTTTTTAATTTCAAGATCATTTGATTCCAAGTGCTTGTATTGATTATATAACACTTTGCACTTCTTAGAAACACTTTATAGAGTAAATCTTTAGTTCTCACTAAAATAAATTACTAGAAACAGTTTCAGGTTAACATTAATGAATCATCTTCATTTTTTCAAAATTTCATATCCATTTTAGAATGTCCGATGTCTCTTGAGTAATTTCAAAGTAATCATTTTCCACAGGTCCAGCAAAACTGTACTAAAACATTCTCTCTTTCAAGATCATGAAAGATCTTGAAGCTCCTTTTTTAACTACAAGTTCATTTTTTAAAAGTTTGAAATTAATTTAGGAAACGTCAAAGGCATAAGGCTAAAAGTCTATTGATAGTAATATTCATTATTTCATTGAGGACAAGGGACTTCTGTAAAGATTTGCCAATATCTCCATCTCTTTCAACTAACCATCTGGGACCATCTGAATGAACCGGAGAACTTATCGTATTCTTTCCATTTACAATATGTAATCTAAGATATATGTACAATCTAAGTATATCCAAACTAGTTTTAAAGCTCTAAACAGACTCTGATATTGTAGTTGTAGAACTGCAGAACTCCTAAGACCTGCTTGGGATCATGAATGAATATGATAGCAACTAGGCCATGTTAAACATCATGCTACCACAGTGAGACTTCTATCAGCATTTGTGGCAGATCAGGAAGTTATTACCCCAAACTTGACAACAGGTAAAGCTATTCTTCTGCATTAGACATTAACAAAAAAAAAAGTCCATTTTTGAGAATGTCTTTCAAGAAATGAAGTATTTTAGTTAGCAAAAAAAAAATGATCTAGGATTGAGAAAGGTAAAAAGTTACAATAAATATCTTCAAATATTTAAGAATTTGAAGAGAGAGAGAGAAGAAAAACTCATAGCATGCCATTTTCTGAATTCTGACAAAAAAGAACAGCAAGAATAGAGAAGTACTAGAAAAGGTTTTGTAGACTAAAAGATCTCTGCCATTGAAGGACGAACGAAGTCAGAAACAACACTCAAAATGAACATTTTGTACTGGAGCACTGGGCTCAATTGCACCTCCTCCATGTCCCTCCCAAACTAACACTAGATAAGTAGTCACATTACCACCAGCAAAGCCTCATATTTAAATATGCTGCTCTTAAAATCTACACAGTTCCACTACGACATATCCTTCCTCTCATTCTAGAGCCTGTGGCAGGATCTCCATCATTTTACTGATAGGAAACTTAGGTCCAGGTAACTAAGTTTCAAGATTCTGAACAAACAAGGAAGAGGAGAAAAGAGAAAAAAAAAAGAGTAAATAAATAATATGAACCAGGAGGTGCTTAATCGCATGGATGTTTGAAGACAACAAGGGAGGATTTTACTTGGCAGGAATGGGACACTGACAAACTCCTCAGTGTTCAAAGTTGTGCAGTTAAGACAGCTATATTCAAGCTTCCCACACACTTACAAGCAATAGGATTGATTTGTTTCAGGAGGTGATGATATCCTACCAAAAAAATAAACCAAAGACTTACAGCCCTTTAAAACAGAGCATTGCCATGACCAGCCTCCTTGGCAAGAGCTACCCCGACAGGGTTCTCTGCAAGATTAATTTAGTTTTATGGTAACATGCCTAAGTGCCTTTGGGAAGCATTGTCTTGTATCATGCCAGCTTGTATCACGAGTAGATCTAGGCAGCAGCCCGCATCTAATCCAGCAGGCATGTCCTGTGTTCATTCTGCCACTGCAGTACCCTGAGCTATGTCCAGAATTTTCTTAAAAACCTAAAGAAGTACAAAGATATACATGGCTTCCTGCATCAGTTTTAACTTTTCCATACTATAATAGTTAATTTTGAACTGGTTTCAGAAAAAAAAGGCAACAAGCAAAGTTTAATTTGTACCTCTCTGGGTAAGATTAAAGTCATACAAAGCCTTAAGCAATGTTAAAGGCAAGAGATCAAACATTGCTTAAAAGATGAATTCTTTTGAAAGAAGTTTCTTTTCTCATGTGAGCTTAAACTTGTTTAGAGGAGGCCTCTTTGAGGAAAATTCTAAAGCAGGACTCTGGGCTCTTCCTCCTAATGGGAAAAGGACTGAAAGGCAGTAACCCACTATCTCTCCCTCCTGGTGTGATCAAAAACACAGCAGATAGGGGAGCACACATACCACAAGGCTATATGATTAGAGGGCACTTGTTTGTACATCTCATCACACAATCAAGTATATAGCTCTTACAAGGAAATGTCTGTAAGTCTAGCCACAAGATGGGGGAATGTTAGTCTCAAGCTCTGGATTATGAGTAAAGAGGAAGTATATCCAGACATATGTTTGTGCATGTATAAAGTCAATTGTTACTATAATTGACAAAACAATGTAATCCAGACCTAATAATTACAGAAGAAAAAAGAATGCAATGCAGTTAAAATGCTTAAACCCACATTTCTCATTCCTCCTGTTTTCCTGGTGTTACGCTCACCCTTCCACTGTTTGCTAGGTCATAAGGTTGGTAATTTCATTCTAGTAGAGAGCTGTTACAGTGAGCTATCAGCATCTACAGTCCTTTGCCAAAAGAACAAGATGTTCAGGTTGATGGTTTATTCCTCCTCACTTTAGGAATCACATTTGCTAACTTTTCCTGAGGTTCGGCAAACTCAGTAGAGAGATGATGGCCGATTACTAGCAATGGCAATACTGTATTACAGAGATTCAGGTTTAGAGAACTCAGAGCTATGTTTTTCTGCTCTTCGGTTTTTCTCTTAGCAACACATGGCTCAGCCTGATCAAAAGACAAGGCAGTATTTGCATGTCACTGGTTTCTTACAGTCCATCATCTTCACCCAAAAAGTATTTCTAAGCAAATTATTTGAAAAGTGTCAGAAATTGTCAATATCAAAGCATTTTTAATAGTCCAAAAAGTCAAGAAAGAGTAAACAGAGCACAGAATAGAGAGAGCAAGCACATGAGAATCCACTATTAAGAGAAACGATTAACTTGCTTACATGCCTAAGCAATCAGCATGAACAGGTACATTAAAGTTCAAATATTTACTCAGAGATCACCTTCTACTTACAGATAGAAGTTTTGGCCTAGCTTGGCACGAACTGAAGTGCGTACTGTGCTATCAATCTGCAGTTGTTTGGCCTAGCAGTTTATTAGCCCTGTGAGGTTCACAGGCTGCATTGCTGTGGATTTACAATTTCCTACTACTTCTGTTATTGGAATACTTAGGAGAAAACAAGGAAAGGGCTCCATTAACTTTTTAATAATGCAAGCATTAATCAGTCACCCCGACATCTCAGCATCTCTGGTTGCTTCATAAACAATTGCATTTCTTCCTTATCCTGTGCCTTCACCTGATAACTGGCATGAATTATTAGGCAGCAATTCAAATGCAAGATGGCAATATCACCATGATGGTTACTAAATTGCAAGGGTTAGATTAATTGAAACCAAAATACTACATCTGCTGATAGTTTCAAGAATATAACCTCATAATGAAACGCCATCTTATTAATGGTCTTCTCTGCTGCCTGTCAGTACTTGAGATTCTTACTAGAGTTTATCTTTTCAAATAACACATTTTTTTAACTATACAAGACTTAGAAAAGAAAGGTAGTTTTGTATCCTTCACTGTGACCACGGTCAGGTGTTAGGCAATTGGGTGCTGTGAGTTGGGGAGACTCATTCTTACATCCCTAGTGATTTTAAATAACTAACTAGCATTCAGCAAACTAATGTTCAGACTAACGCTCTTGATAAACCCACACTTTTAACATCTGTATAAATGATGGTGCTTTCTGGGTTGTGTTTTGCCAAAAGGGAAAAATGACACCAACTGGTTAAAGTGGGATCTTGGGTTGCATTTAGCTGGTTTATGAAACATAAACAACGTAGATGTTTCAAACCGCAGGCATAATGATTGTGAAGACAATCACCTAAGCTCCTGAGAAAAACAAGTGTGATCTTGTATATCAGTCAAAAAAAAAGTTTTGAGTTTTTCTTTCCACAGCATCAACAAGTGAATGAAAAAAATGAATGAAAAAAGAAACAAATAGATTGTTTTATAATTGGTCACATCATAGCGAACACTGAAGAGAGGTTCTCATGACAAAAAAATTCTTTGATCTGTTCCTCACCAGCAACTTCCCCATAGAAACTATTTCCTTCTAAAATTTCACCTTATGCTCATAGATAATGAAGTCAAGTCCCAGAATCAATCTGATATTTTCACATCCTGCTATGAAGTAACTAGTAAGACATGCCTTCTAGCTTTTTCTTTTTTTTTTTTCTCTCTCCTCTCCCTTAACCATAACAAAAAGGTAACAGTGGATTTCCAGGAAGAACTGGAACCCTGCAAAAAGTAAACAACATATTTAGGTTTATCACTGCATCAAGATAAACAACACTGGCCAGAACATACTGACAAAAACATCATGAAATATAAAATATATTATAAAACAAAATTTCAAATTACTTTCAAGGAAGCTTTTGTAAAATAAAATACCATCTGAATTTCTGACACAGGTGAAATTAAGAATTTTGGTTCAGAATTCCCAAATATTGGTTCAAAGAACATTCTGTAAGAAAAACCACAAATTCGATACTTTTTCTTGTGGCTCCTTTTGTTTTAAATGCTATTTATTTTCACATCATTGAGAATCAAGCAAAGCACATATCTCTACAAGCTCAAAAGCTACTGTATCAAGAAATTAGCTATTCACATGTTTTACATAGCTCTGAATATGGCTTCTTGAGATATTTAAAACTCAGGTTTTGTCTTTTGCACTCCATACTATGTATAATTATAAGACATCTATGAATTATCAATTTAAGTGTTATCATAGCTAATATTCTGTAAATACAGAAGAAAGAGTTCTCCAAAGTCAAAATAAGCACGAGGAAGATGCAATTAAAGAGAAGTCATAAAATATACAGCCAAAAAAAATTTGTTTTCATAAACAGAACCTTTCTGTGTGTATGAACAACGGTAAAAGGCTCGATTTTTGCAAAGTTAAAATTTGTTCAGCTTTATGAAACTGCAAATGTTACAGCTCAATGAAATGTCATGGGAATGTAATTTTAGATGGATTTGAAAGATGAAGTGGCATTTCCAAAAGCACCTAACTGACTTAAGGATAAATCCATAAAAGGATTTCGAAGTTAGTTATTGCGCTGTCTAAATGGTCTGTCACTGTCCTGGATTTGAGCAAAAAAGATTTCTTGGATTTGAGGAGAGTGAAGCTCCATCTAAAACTGTAAATACTCTCAGTTAGCAAGGTTTATAGTCTTGATCCCCAAATCATCCAGGCTGGACAGTTTGAACGTGACACAGCTTGTGTGAGTACGTGTGCTCTCTCTCTGGACATGTATCTAAATTTCCATAGTTAAAAGATGGGAAGAAGATAAATAGCAAGCATTGGATACTCAAGCACATTGAGAGCGTGCACTGACCCGAGGAACAAGAAATCTTCCTAGATCTGACTATGAAAAAGTTATGAGTTACTCAAACCACTAGTCATAGAGAGATCTAACTAAACTGACAAACCAGAAGAGTCCAAGCTGCATTATATTTCCTTCATCACTACATTTAGGCATTTTCTTCTGTATTTAAGTCTCAAACAAGATAATGAGCATTCCTCAGTTAACACAGACTACATCATGAGAGTAATCAGCCATACTTGTTTGCAAGTTATTCATTTGGCCAAATTGGAAAAGAGATTAGATACCTTTAGACTTGAAAATCTGTCCTGGATAAACTATTTCCTTCTGCTCTATTGTGTTGTCCTGTTTTCATTGGAGGTTAAAACAGTCTGAAGAGCAGGAACTGTTACAATACCTAAGAGTTCTAAGCAGAAGAAAACCGATACAAGACTAGGGCAGATGATGTTTCAGGCAAAGTTCACATTAAATCTAGGTCAAAATTGTAAGGTTAATTTCAAGTCAATAATAATTACCATGGTAGGATCAATTTGCTCAGAAAGACTCATGGTGAAAGAGCTCCATCAGGAGAGAAAACTGAGTTTTCAGCTCACCAACAGAGTCACTAAGCCTGCAGGAACACTTAGGCAGTTTTTGATGAGAAGCACACAGAACACTATTATGAATAACATTTTCCTACTTCTCAGTAGAGAGCTTATATGGGTAATAGCTTTGGGTCAGCAAAGACCCAATAGCATGGGTCAGCAATAGACATTTCTGAAGTATTTTCTTCTCTATTTTCTGTCATTCCAATCCTGAAGGACCTTCCCAGTAAGTGTCATTGAAAAGCATTTACATTTTCAGGAAATGTTTGACTCAACAACTCAATGTTTTACGCCAAAAGCATATACTTAAAAAATTCCTGACTGCGTCTAAGTTCTCTGTACAAGCACTACGATGTATATGTTTATATATAGAAAAATGTTTTTCTAACACATTTGTAGACATGTTCAGAACACCAAGTGCACATTCATAAGGACATGTCTTAGCATACAGACAAACGTATGCAGAGAAAGTTAACTCAGTTTCTTAAAACCACAGATCCAGCTCTGACAGTTTTTTCAGGTGAAAACAAGGATTAGACAGTTTGGAAAAGGTTCAAATTTCTGTTAACAACTCACTGTCTTCTTTAAACACACTGCTTCAAATAATCAAAGAGATATTCAATATATTCATAAAGGCTGGAGTTTTCAGAGAAACTTAAGGGAGTTGAGCAATCTCTGCCAAAACTACTAACATTTGACTACAGTTGGATGGTAAATATTTTGCACTAGGGTCTTGCCATTTATCTCAGAGGATTCAGCAATAGGCCCAAAACACGCTGAAAAGCACTAGGCCACTGCCAATCACTTCATTAAGAATGCATGCATTCAGTAGGGAGAGCAAACCAGAAGCCCCTAGATACCCCCGTAGCCCCTTGTCAAATATCAAGATTAACAAACCTTAAGAGCATGGACAAGGACGAGAAAGTCTTACCGAAACAGCCTACTATGAAAATAGGAGCTCATACAAAGAGAGTAAATATTTCATAAAAGGGAAAGCAGGTTGAGGACTGGACTCAGTCCTCATTCAGCCATCCCGTAGCGATGGTGGCCGCTCTAATCAAAACATGAGGAACTGAGGCAGTCCTCCAATATTAGATAATTCCATCGTAAGGTCTTGGTTTGGTAACACAGGCCACCCAATAACCTTAAAGCATACTCAAAATACATGTCATCCCATTTAAAGTTTGTGAATGGCTCTAGTGCATTCAAAGCTTGCATACTTGTATGTTAAGCACAGAGAATCAGGCTTAACATTCAACTGATGTTCAACTAGCACCCATAGTTGTCATCCATCCATCCACCCAATAAGTAAACAAGAATATATCTGTTAATATGTTGCAAGATGTGATATCATGGAATATTTGTTAAACAAAAGCCAAATAAGTAGTTCTGGCAACTACTCACAGCTTGTGTGAAAGTGGCAGTAAAGACCCCCTGCAGTGAGACCATAACCAACAGCAAACGTGTCCAAGAAAATCAAATAACTTTTACCCTATGTTTCTTTCCCATCTTTTCTTCCAAAGAAAGCAAACAAGAGTTATATAGAGAGAAATAAGTTGAAAATGTTGGTGTGTCTGCCAGCAAATGTCTAAATGCCTGTCTAGCTAGGAACAACACTTGGAACATACAGAAAAAGGCACAGTTTCCTTAGCAACCTGAGCAAAATCTCTAAGAATATCAGTTGTGCTAGTCCTGCTTCACTCATCTCATGCCCCTTCACCACCCTAGTCTGCCACCTGTCACTTATGGATTTAATTTAGTTTAATATATAATAAGGTTCATACACAAAAATTCCTGCATTCCTGCCCGTTAGAAAGCAGAAACTAAAGCCAGAGAAGTTCTAAAAATACACACACACACACACACACACACACACAAATTACATTGAGTTCTCAGTAAGAGACATCATGCAATTCCCACATCCAGGAAGGCAGAGGAGCACCGAGGAAGCAGTGTGCACTGGACAGCCCTCTGCATGGAGGGAGGGAATGTTGGCTTTTCCAAACCCAGGATCACCTCTCCCCAGTACCTTTGCTCTATCTCCCACCTTGAACCTCTTCACTCTGCTGCCTTTGCAAAGCAGCTAAAGGCTTCAGCTGCTGTACGCTCTCCTTTTATACAATGATTTCAAGAATCTGTTGGAGAGGATATGTCTACATCTCCCTATACACTCAAAGGTGTAGCCAAATGTTAACCCATTCAGTTTGATTTTTTTTGAGTAATTGCAATGCTAAACGCTACTAAAAAAATAGCCACTTTGTTGTTTGTGTGGGAGTTCAGAGGATGGAAAGGATATTAGAAATCAATTTTATCATCTTCTCCATCTCCTCTTTTTAAATCAAATGTTATTTGTATGTTTGTTCCCATTTCCTGCTGTACCTAGACTTAAATCTTCAAACTTTTGTGTCACCTTGAATGCATATATTCAGGCTGCTTTGCGCATTTATAAAACTATTAATTAGAATATGCAAAGTCTGCATTTTCTCTATTAAAAATTTAGCATAGCCCTGTGTATTATATTTCACATCAACAGATCCATATATCCATATATTTTGATTCAACATTGCATAGACTGACTATGTAGAGACTCAGCAATGCTTGTAAGTGCTACCGTTGGATTTCTATAGCAGTTTGATCCCTTTTCTCAGGAAGCACAAAATAAATTAAGTTGCCTGCACCTCACCAGCAAAGAATTTCTCTTCTACTCCTCCTGGCTATGCACCAAGTTGAATTCCTCTTAGGATATCTTAAAAGAGAGGCATGTTGGGTAATGAGACTTCACCTTAAAAATATAAGGAATTACGGGCTAAGGAAAGAAGCCTATTTTCCAAGTCCCTTGAAATTATCAGCCGCTCTAAGTATGGTAGGGAATAAACTCTGAAAATAAGGTAGAACTCACCTACCTCAGGCTGTCTCTACACCTGACACAGAGAAACAAATCTGTGGTCAGTAACCTCTCAGCTTCCAATCTGGATAGATTGGAACTTTAGAAAGAAATGAAACATCTCCCATGCCACCTCATGCCACCTGTGATGGGGTAACCTATTATAAACGTACTGACCACTTTGTGCAACTAAAAAATAAGTCTGACTTATCTGTTCATTTTTCCAACATGCAATTCAACCAACCTTGTCTCTAAAACACCCTAGAGGTTCTACAAGAAAAATCTGAACATGAAATTCACTGATTCTGCAGAAAAAGACAAGATAGAAATCCCTGCTGATTTTAAACCTCTTACAGGAGAATTATATTTCATTCAACAATTATTTAGTCCTACAGTAAATATATTTGCTCAACTGTCTGTGATAAATCTCTGCAAATTGCTTAGGTAATGATATCCCATGATATTTTAACCAAAGTGACAGTCTACCATGCACACGTTTGGAACATCCCTTTGGAATGACTCATCTCAGACCAGCAGACCAGGTCAGAGAACAAAGCAGCATGCTTGGGAAAGTCTGTTTTGATCTTGTATTTGTATCTAAAGACCAAGTAACAGGAAATGTTTCTTTCATACTCACATATGAGGTCTGTAGGAACTTAAGGAAAAAATGTCTTGACAGTGAGCGTGAAGGAGCACTGGAACTGGTTGTCAAGAGAGGTTGCAGACTCTCCTTCTCTGATCTTTGAAGATCTTCAAAATCTGCTTGGAGGCAACCCTGTGTCCTGTGTTCTACGTGATCCTGCATGTGTAGAGGGGTTGGACTAGATGATCTCTAGAGGTCCCTTCCAGCCTTAAGGAAACTAAGGATTCTGATATGCAACACGATTTTAACACTGAGAATTAAAAGGACTGCAGGTGAATAGGTAAAGCAGTGCGAAACACACTACCTTCAGGTTTATATGAAGGTGTGTGTAGCAACAATAAAGGCGACATTTTGCTTGCATCAAGCTGTGTCCGGTCTCTCAGTCGTGGCAAATTGGTGACCCTGACATGATCTGAAGGATCGAGGTAAGGATCGAGAACCACCTATCTGTGTGGCATGCTGCAAGTCCCACAGGATGTTGAATGAGCTGCTGAAAGGAAGCAGGAGCCGGCCTGAAACAATCTCTCCGGAGTAGAGAGGTGAGCTGTGGGAAACACGGGAAACAAGTCAGGTATCTTCCCCAGAAAGAGACGTTTATAAGCCTATGGAAGCTCTCCTTAAAAAACATGGAAAGAATATTTCTGGGTATGACCTCAGACTGATCCTTAGGTGGGTACAAGTGAAGATGCCCAACGCAATCACGTCTACTATCTTTACACGAGAACTCTGGGATGACGTGAGGGTGAAACTATGGGACGCAGCCAGGGGACGCTGAAGCCCAGATTATCTTCCCCTGGTAGAGCATTGTTTTTGAGACTCCGAAAGCACAAGAGAAAACTCCTAAGGACAAATCATGGGAGAAAGAACATCCCTCCTACACAGCGCCCTCGGCGCCGCCAGAGAACGAACCCTTGACAGTGGCTGCTGCGGGTCCAGAGGGGGACCCTTTCGATTTGGGTCCAATTGATCCTGAACAGGAGCCAGACCTCTACCCCCTCAACCCACGAGATGTGTGGGCTAATATAAAATGCCAAGCCTTGAAAGAGGGGGACTTAGAGATTGATAAAATGATTGTAGCCTCCGTGATTTATCAGGGTTGGGGCGCACGGTGGGAGGCTCTTATCTTTCTCAGTAATTAAGGAGCTGCGGCGCACTGTTACTGAGCACGGGCTTTCTTCTCCGTATTTTGCAAGTTTGCTAGCTTCTGTTTTTGATACTTATGTTCTAACTCTGCATGATTTGAAGTCTCTGGCACAATTGCTACTAACTCCAATGCAGTACTCCCTGTGGGAGTCGCACTGGCCAGGGGGGACTCCAAACACTTCTTACAACTTACGTGGGTCACGGCAACGCTGCCATAGCTGCATTGACTATAGAACACCTTACTGGCACAGGTCAGCACTCCGATCCAGTGGCTCAAGCCCAAGATATCCCACGGGAACCTCTTGAAGCGATTCATGAAGAAGTGAAAAAAGCCCTTCTTAAGGTCCCTGATGCACAGAAACCACAAAAAAACCTTTACTATGATTACCCAGGACTCCAGGGAACCGTATACGCAGTTTATTGATAGGCTGAAGCAAGCCCTGGAGTGTCAGGTAGACAATCTGGAGGCGGGGGAGATTTTGTTGTTAAAATTCCCTGTAGAAAATGCTAACGTAGATTGCAAAAAATTGCTCAAGTCTTCCCCAAACCCAAACCCCACACTAGTGGAAATGGTGAAAGCTTGTAATAGAATTGGCACTATGGATCATAAGTATGAAGCTATGGCTGCCGCTTTCGCAGCCATGCATAGTCCAGGGGGACTCGAAAATTGTTATGGTTGTGGAGAACCTGGCCATCCCAGGCCCCTGAGATTTTTCCGAGACGCCAAAAAGGGTGCCATTATGCTAATCAATGTCGGTCCAAGTACAATTTTCAGAGCCAGGCAATACAGGGAAACCAATCGCAGAGCGCGGGGCAGCGACGCGCGCGCACACAAGTGCCACGGCCAGCGTTTCAAACCGTCTAAAGGGAGGCAGCAGGGCCTCAAATCTTCACCCAGCAACAACTGGGAGCGCCGGACTGGACCTGGCAACCGCCCACACAGTAACATTACTCGATTCTTTGGTTCACCTATTGTCAACTAATGTCTCGGGGCCCTTATCCCCTAAAATACAAGTGCTTTCATTAGGGAGATCATCTACCACATTGTCAGGACTTTTTGTACTACCAGGAGTCATCGACTGTGACAGTACTGACAAAATTAAAATCATGGCATGGACTCCGTTTCCTCCCTGCACAATGCCAAAGGGCAGACGTATAGCACAATTGATATTGATTCCCTCAGGGACAGACTCTCCAGTTCCTAACCAGCCTCAACAAAGATGGGGAGGGTTTGGGTCTACGGGGAACCCACAAATTTTATGGGTACAATCTATTTCCCAGAAACGACCTGTGTACCAATGTACCCTTATCTGTGGAGGGCAGCAAGTAGTGTTGAATGGAATTATTGATACTAGAGCTGATGTTACAGTTATATCCCAGGCCAAGTGGCCTCCACAATGGCCCCTGTCTAGCGTTTCCCAAACATTGGCCGGAATTGTAGGAACCAGTAGTAGCCATCAAAGTTTGGAATTGATCCAAATCAAGGGTCTGGAAGGGCATGTAGCCTCTGTTAAACCCTTTGTATTACCTGTTCCTATGATTCTGTGAGGGCACAATGTGCTGTCACAGTGGGGAATGTCCATTCAGACCCATTTTTAGGTGGGGCCATTGAAGTGCGCAATACCCTGAAATTAACATGGAAAACCTATTTAACATGGAAAACCTATTTGGGTATTTTCCTATTTTCCTATTAACATGGAAAACCTATTAACATGGAAAACCTATTTTCCTATTAACATGGAAAGCCTATTTGGGTAGATCAAGGGCCCCTACCACTGGAAAAGCTTTGCACCCTCCAAGAGTTGGTTATGGAACAGTTAACAAAAGGGCATATTTTGCCTTCCACTAGACCTTGGAATTCACCTGTCTTTGTCATTAAGAAACAGACTGGTAAGTGGCACCTGCTCCATGACCTCAGGAAAATTAATGATGCTAAGTAAGATATGGGAGCCCTCCAATCAGGACTCCATCCCCTACTATGCTTCCTCGAAATTGGCATTTGAATGTTATTGACTTCAAAGACTGCTTTTTTTAATATCCCACTGCATCTAGATGATGCTCATAAATTTGCTTTTTCAGTCCCAAGCATCAATATGCAGGCCCTGTTGCAAATATACCAGTGGGTTGTGCTGCCACAAGGAAAGAAGAATAGCCCTACAATATGTCAGTGGTATGTAGCTAAAGTACTCAGCCCTGTTAGGACCGTGATGCCCAATATATTACTCTATCATTAATGGATGACATCTCAGTGGCCGCACAACTTCACGAGGTCATGGAGAAAGCTGGAGCCCTTGTCACGGCTGCTGTTAAATCGTCAGCCTCTGTATTACACCAGAGAAAATTCAGAAAACATCTCCATGGAAGTACTTAGGCTGGCACATAAGGGCTCAAACCATACTTCCCCAGCCTTTACAAATACGAACAGATATAAAAAATTTGCATGATGTGCAGAAATTGCTGGGAACACGGCTGACCAGCACATCCTTCCTCAAGCTTTATACCATAGCAATATGCTGAAAGCCATGAAGATTAGAGAGAGAGCACCTCAAGATCGGGTCAAATCACCAGTCCTTGAAACACTTATTAAAACAACAGAAAGGGGGAGTAGGGACTGCTACCCCTGAGGAACGTCTACAGAAAGCCTTATATGATTTTAACTTTTTGAATTGTTCTTTAATAGACAATAATCCCCGGCAGCTCGACACTTTAATGCAAATTCCTCACTTGAAGCACAAATTAAAGCTCCGGTGCTCGTATGAGATCCTGAAACAGGTAGGATCTTGGGACCATATCCCCTCATCACTTGGGGCGGAGGTTGTGCTTGTGTTTCCACAGAAAAAGGCCCTCAATGGATTCCAGTGAAAGGTGTGCGGGCTTTCTGTGAATCATTACCACAGTCATCGGACAACAAACTGGACCACTCCCAAGACAGACCTCCTGAGCAGCAAGCTGGTGAATCTTCCCAAGAGAACTGGGATCCTCAGGACTGTTGAGTTATCAACGCAGAAAGATTGGAAACGCAAAAGAGAGCAATGCTGAAAACAGTTTGCTTGAAGGATAAAATAGGGCAAAAGGAGGCTCCTAGAATAATGTTTTTGTTTATGGTTATAATAGGAAAGACATCTAGTTTTTCACGTTTGCCTGTGTTACCAAAAGTTAACATATGGGTGAAGCTAGAGAAACCTAGGGGACAGGATACCTTGTGTCTTGCTACTGCTTCTCCTGATAACCCCTTTTTTACCTGTCTGGATAGCTAAGGAGCCTGGTAAAGACAGTAGTATATGCCCTGGTTGTTTTTGTTCTTTTGTTGCTACTCCTGCCGTGCTTATTACATTGTTTGCAGAAACTGATAGCAAGTTCAGTGCAAAAGGTGCTTGTTCTGCAACAGGAAGGGGGAGATGTGGGCCAGGATTCGACTAGCCTTGGCAGGGCCTCAGGTGTGGTGCAGGAGCCCTGGTAATAACAAAGTGAGGCTGAGTCATCTTGAGGGAAGTATTTTTTGGAGATGGGCTTTGATTGCTGCCATTATTTTTCCATGACCTGTTTGTAGCTGTTTTTGTATTGACCAATGAAGGAGCACTTGGGAGCGCCTGATCTTTTGAAGTGACCAATCCGTGCGAGACCCGCTACCTTCTGGTTTATATGAAGGTGTGTGTAGCAGCAATAAAGGCAACATTCTGCTTGCATCAAGCTGTGTCCCATCTCTCAATCGGCACCTATTCACAGTCTTCTGAAAACCCTTGAGTTCTCCACTAAAGCATTACTCGTTTTACAATATTTATACCAATTGCTGTTCCTTGGAAAATGCAGCACAAACATTACGAAAGATTCACAGGCTACTGCCGACTATCTCATTTCCCTTTCTTTTCTTTCCCTTGCCCCAGTTTGGATGAACTGTTAAGACTTTCCTTAAAACCTTAACAAATAAGAGACCACAGGAATTATAAGTGACAGCTTGGCTTGAATTCCTCAACCACTAGATTCCTTTATGTTTTCCAGTTAAAAAGCTGTTACCACGTAAATAGCCTCCTCAAGCACTTTAAGTTTCCCACTTTTCTGCATCCAAAATAACATTGTGAGGTTGTGAAGAACTGTGAAAAGAGGGCAAAATGTCAATAACTAAGAACTCATCCACACAACATGCCTAGCATGATCTAATATCTTCTTATATTTTTTCCTCTACTGAATTAACAAATAACAGTCCTAGAAAACTAGCAGTGACATAAATACACATAAACACCCTTAAAAACGTCAGCAACTTCCACTGCGTTGGCAAATGCTGCAGAACCATTAACGACCCTGGAAGGGTCATAACAAAGTAAACAGAATATTTTAAGTGATGGAAAATCTGAACAAAACCAGTACTTGTGCAATTACAATCCAGCTGCAGCACAGGGAAAAATGCAGGTCCCTTATTCATGCTCAGAAACTCAGTGCAGCACTTCTCAGCAAAGACTAATTGCTCCTCTATGGAGGAGCAAGCACACTCAGAAAAGAAACAATCTCAAGTAACTCCATTAGCTGAAATGCTCAGCTGGATCCAAGTGGTTAGAATAGAAGTATTTCAGAAACAAGGTAGCCTGGGCACAAGGTCTGAGAGAAAAACAAAACGACAATAGCAAGAACTTCCTTTGCTACTCTGCCTAGCAATAAGGGCATTCTCAGCACTAAGCTTAAAGTCTCCTAGAAGGACTCGTACAGCTCTTGTCTGCAAGTACCACTAGATATCAAATGGAAATGTCAAAAGGAATTGGAGAACAACCCCCAAAAGTTACAACTTCAGCTCAGACGAGATAAGCAATAAAAAAATTCCTCTCCTTGCCCACATTACTTGAATTTCTACACCCTGACGTGACTCTCTATCAAGAGCTCTTCAGGGCTTCCTGCTCCCAGACAGAAAAGAGTATCATCAAAATAGCCTCCTTTGTAGTTAATCAATACCACTGCTTCTAGCTGTTGCCAGATTACTGCACTCCAAGCTAAACAAATATAAAAATAGGAAGAAAGAATATCCTGAACTCTCAAACTTTGAAGATCAACATGAGTTCCTTAGTTTTTCATGACTCTTTGTACTTCCTAAGTGAAGAGAAATGCTTTAGATACCTGCAAAGCAAAGCAGACAGACAATAAACTAAATTTAAAAAAAATAAAATGAAGAGCCTTTACATGAAGAGATTAAAAAGAAATAAAAAACACAGGAGAATTGTCCTTTGCCGTCATTTTTAGATATTCATATTAAAAGGGTGTATTAATGTCCATCTCTATGGCACAGTTGAACTGCACCTATCACTTCAGCCAAGTGCACTGCTAAACAGCCTTCTCAAGCCTCATAATTTACATAAGCTGTATTTAAGTGTTTTGATTAGACTCACAACCATCACAAACAGTAAAGCACTATTACAATTTATTCCTCTAGTATACTGTCAGCTGTCAATCAATTTTATTTGTTTAATATTCTAAGCACAAAAGAAATTAAAGACTAATCTTTTGCTTTTTTTTGCCTTTTTTTTTTTTTTTTTTGGCCGCATTATGCCCCTTGAGAATTGAAAGCCTCATATTCTCCACAAAGGTACTACCAACATTCTGGAACCAGCTAAATTTTCCCATGTCCTTCCAGGCAGTGCTTCTCTTGTAAACTAGTACTTACATTCACAAAGAACTGAGGTTTTCACTCAAGTTTAATTTCTGCAACTGAGATTATATACAGGCCCATGTGACCTATATTCTCCACCTACTTTTTTTAAAAAAAATCTAGTAGCCTCCTACATATAGTTTTCCTAGGAACAGATGTGTTATAATCTAGTCTTTGTGGTCTCTGCAGTGACCATAGAAGTATTTCAAGGAACCTGGAAATACTTTTCGAAGACTAACATA
>JAUBOD010000918.1:693297-705278 GCA_032353885.1 Nothura maculosa
ATCTAGTCTTTGTGGTCTCTGCAGTGACCATAGAAGTATTTCAAGGAACCTGGAAATACTTTTCGAAGACTAACATAGCACTCATATAGAGAATAGTAATTCTAATAACAAAAAGAAAACAAAAATATTTACCTGTGATCTTGCATCACAGGCAAGCATGTGTACACTTCCAAGATGTTATAAGCCTCTGAGGAAAAGGATTCACCTTCTCCAAGAGAATTTCAGAGTCCCGAAACACATACAGAAGAAACTTTTTAGTTCCTTGTGAATGTTCAAAGCCAATGCTCTGATAAATCTCTATGGCAGAAACTTATTTAGTAAGAAGAAACATTTACTCAGCTAAAATGAGAAACAGATCATCAGAAAAGACCTTTCAAACCTGTTCATAAGGAGCATGCGCTATCATGGTTATAGAAGTTACACTAACATCTTGAAGGTATCACAAAGAATATTGCCCATTCTCTGCATCTGGTAAACTCGAAAGCCAAACTGCAGCCCCATTTCAGTGGGCTCCCTTCCAAGATGTAGGCACCTCTATCTAAGACTGTAGGAAATGCAGAGATATTGTGGTTTGTGATGTACACATTGTTGGTTTGTATTCAAGCTTCTTTTACTTCCTTCAACCTTCAGGAGGCACAAACAGCTTTTTTAAAATCCATCACACTCAAACAAGATTCATTCACAGAGTACTATGCTAGAGTAAGTCAGCATAAGCTTAGAATTAAACTCTCATCTTCAAGTTTTCTTCTCTACATTTTGTCACTCCTTGTGCTGGAGGAGTACACAGAGATCAATGTTCCTCTGATTGGGAAAAGTATCACTTTATCATTCTTTTTGTAAGTTGCGTGAAAAATGTTAGCAAAGAGATCACACTTAGAAAAAAAAATCATTTGAAGAACCTAAATTCTATGACTAGTCACACTTTAATGATTCTGCCATAGTGCTGGAGGACCTGATCTTATCAGCAGCAAGATGCTTTTTACTGTTAGAAACCTGTCCGTATCAATTCAGAATGCAAAATTCTCAAATTCTTTTTAAAAGATGACACTGTTAACTCATATATGTGATTGCAGTGATAATCCTTTTTTATTTATAAATAAACATTGCTCAAAAATATTTATAAAAACTGAAAGCATTTTAATGTTCAAGAAATGGTAACGTACAATTTATCTTTGTGAATAATTTTGCTGTTGTCATTTTTCAACCTCAATCAGAACTAATTATTTTATTTAAATACAGTAATTTTTATCTTTGTAATTTTATATATACATACACACACACACACACACACATACATACACCTGGTAGCACTAGGACTTCGTAGCCAATCCAAGCTTACCCAGCAAAAGCACCTCTGAAAGTTCTTTAGGCAACAAAAAAACCTTCAAGTTGGAGATTGAGTTTCAGTTTCCTTGAGGAAAAACTGTTAAAGCAAGATCAAATGGACATTTAATCAAGAGTAACAGGTAGCGAAGAGGACCTAGGAAAACAATTCTGTTTCCTTTTTGGTGTAGTATGAGGTCCTGGTAATTGCTGACATCAAACAGACCTGCTGAAGCAGAGTTGTTACTGTACATTCAAAGAAATGCAATGTTTTTCCAGAGAGTCAGAAGTAAAGTAAATGAAATGTGAAAACTGTCTATAAACTCAGGGTGAGACCACTCTTTCAGAAGAACAAGAAAGAGATGGATTTCTTAGTAAAGCTGCAAGGCCTTTCTTTAATTTCTTATAGGTTTGAGATTTTCTGTCTCTTCTATTCTATCTCCTAATGAAAACGTTCCCAATTTCAGCCTGAGTTGATTAAATTAAAAGTCTAGCACACCCCACAACAGGCTGCCTATAAATTCCCATTCCATTTCTGTCAAATTAACAGCAGCAAATGTTTCATTTTCTTGACAATTTACTGGATGCTTGTGGAAAAGTGATCCAAATGATATGCATCCATACAGTCTAGCAGATAAGTTAACTTGGTAAAATACTGAAGAAAGTCCTCTCTAATTCCATTGGTATCAGACAAAATTAGGAATAGTCTAACGTGGAAGATTAAATTTTTCCCCTACTAATTATTTCAGATATCAGGAGGGCTTGGGATTCTGCCTTGCTAAATGTATCACTTAACTGCTCAGCTTTCCTTTCTGTATCTTTTTCTAGGATTATCTCTTCAGTCCAGGTGCTCTAAAAAGTGGTTCTCTGGACTATCTCCTGTTTACCAGGCACACACGACAAATACAGTCCCCTTTTCACCAGAATACTCCAAACAGTGAGCTGATTAAAAATACTTTTCTAAATGAAGATAAAGACATTACTCAGTCTTACAGTAAACACAAGTAGACAGAAAAAAGGCTAAAATAATATACTGAGATACCTTGGTATAAGATCTCTAAGTTCATTTCTCACCTACTCATTTTTGCAAATTCTCCTTTGCCCAGCTGAGCTAAGAGTGAGGAAAAGCTTTTGTTGCTCAGATGCCAGTTTCCCTATATGCTCCCTCATCATCCGCTTCGTTAGTCATCCAAGCTCCACGTTTCCCCCAGGTACTGATGGGGGGATTCAGCATTTCTGTGGAGTTCAGTCCTCTCAGCTTGGCAAACCTAGAGCTCTGTTGGGAACCCATGGGAATAGGGCCCAGCAAAACAAATACATTATAGCTTTAAATATGATGCTAGTATTAAGAGTGTTGAGGTCCTTCCTATAACCTGCCCTACTTGGTTTTAGCAATGACTGGATTGCTTTATCTATCTGCATAATGTAAATCAAAGGGGCACATTATGGCCATGAAAACGTTTTTCATTATGTCACATAATGAAATTATAAATTTTGTTGTTCTCTTTCTGAAGGATGACTTTAAGTCTTCTCAGCAAGAACAGAACTTACTACTTCATCTGAATTAAACACTAATGGAGATATTTTTATTGTTATAATGGATATCAATCTTTGGGTATGCCAATGTTGCCTTACTAAGAAACTACCTGGCTAAATACAATATCAAGTCACTTGTGTCTTAAAATAGGGAGACAAAAAAAATATATTTAAACACAGATGCATATACCTGCTCACATAAAAATGTATATATATTATACATGCAAATACAGAATTTGCATTTAAATTATGTCTTTTTTAGTGTCCTTATCTTATAAAAGAATAAACATCCACAAGCTCTGGACTAAAAAGAATTAATTCTTTGAGTTTCCATGAGAAATTGACAAAGTGCTCCACAAATTATTATTTTTAGATATATTTAGATATATCAATTTAAGTTATACCACAGAAGAACTTTGGTCCATCCTCCTCAGCTTAATAGAAAACCAGTTCTCCTTGGCATTCACCATTCATGGTTCTGCTGCCTGTTTGGCACACAGAAGCTTTATCTTCTTTTTCCTTAAAGTAGCTATTTTTCTCACCAGGCACAGGTAACATTTTCATATATCAGTAGGGGCTCCCTCTTATGTTCCATTTTATTTTTCTGTAACTTACCAAAGCAGATTATTCCATGTGACATTTCTGAACAGTAAATCTAACAACCTGGAGACAAAAACAAAAGGTACAAATATCATAAATATTTGAAATAACCATTAAAGGACAACTCGTTGTTGCGGGCATTATGTAGCTGTTCCATAATCTTTCCACACAAGGAAAAAATAAAGCTACAGTAATAGGTTTTAACCTCAGGCATCCTACTAAATGCCAACTGTTTAAGTCATGGATATACCACAAACACTGCAGCCCAAATCTTAATCTGATCGGCAAAGTTACCAGTCCGGCAAATGAAATAGTGCAGAAAGCATGATCTAATTTTAAGAAAGCAACATGCATTCTCCATCCGAATTGTAACCTGAGTCAGAAGTTCAGTTAATGAACTGTATCGAGAGACTGCTCTTAATATCCAGGGCCACAGGGTCAGCCCAAGTCAACTGTTCTGCCTTATACATGAAGATTAGCAACATTCCAACTCTGAGCCCTTTCACTTTCTTAACTTTATGCAGCATATTTAAATTTATCTGTATGCTGCACAAGCTTCCTCTGAAATCCCTCATTCTCTTTGTGAGGTCAGTAAGCAGAGACAAAAATCTTTTCTCTTGATGACTGAAAAATGTAGAAATCACTGATCAGGACGGCACTCAGGTGCATCTGTGACTTTTGCCAAATTATCTCAGAGGTTGGGCTGGGTTTTGGGATAGGATTTAAATAGATGTACTGTAATTTTTACATAGACTCAGTTCAGAGGTATACACCAAAGGGGAAATCATCCTGATTCTCAAATCTGTGGCAGTCTGATGGATGGCTTTAATGCTCTCCTTGCTGCCCTTGTACCTGTATGTACTACTGTACTACAACAGCTGTTCCTTTTCATACTTTTAAACATTCCTACTTTCAGGAAAAAAAAATCATTTTGGTTTTTCTCACCCCTTGTGACTTCTTACCTATGGGATTATCATCAGGAAGCAGATGGTGAAGGTGCACAAAAGGAAGGAGTGTCCTACATTAGACAAGTACTAGCAAGCACATATTTAGGACTTCATGATAGTCAGAACCTACCCTAACAAGGAACTAAGCACCCTCTATATTAATTGAGAGAAGATATAATGATCTATAAGGTTAAGCCATCGCCATTTCTGTGAACATCATTGAAACTATTGCTTTATAGTAAGGAAAAAAATTTCAACATTTGGGTTCAGTGTTATGTTATACTGAACAGTAAGACATTACAGTCCTTTCATTTCTGTAGTAAGCTTTCAGCAAGTGATACATATGGATTTTAGTAACTTTAATATATTAATATAAAATATCTCTCTTGTACCCTATGAAAAAATTATTTTGGCACATGCTACCAGAAAATGGTTTGTCAAAAGAATTTATTAAAGTGATTTGTTAACATCAGCATAACACACTTTTTCCTTTGCAACTCAGATTCATGTTCATGTAAAAGAAACAATGAAATATGGCATTTAATTCAATGTTTTCATCCAAAAAAGATGATACATAATATAGTGCTTACGCGTCTTATTTTAATCAGCCTATCATAAAACTCAAATAAAAATGCTTATGGATTAGACTGTTGAGATGTTAAAGTGAAGCACAAGCAAAATACTTGCTGTTTTTCAGAAAGAAAACTTAGGCTCCAATATTTCATCAAAGAAATGCACACAGTGTGCATTTTATACATATGCGCATCTATCACCTACAGACTATGACTCTGTTTGCTAGAGTTGTAGTTCATGCTTTACACCTGATCCAAAACCTGTAATTATGAACACAGAACTAGAAAGGCAAAGAACTTTTATTCTTGGAAGTAAAAATATTTTTGTAACGAATAGACAGTGTTTTAGGGAAATTAGATGTTTACTACTTACATATGAATGCTGTACCATTAAACTTCACAGAGAAGTCAGTATTAAAATAGGGCATAACAAAAATACTTAAATATCATCTCTAATTTAAATTCAACGAAATTCCTTTAATAAGAATTAAAGGAATAAGAAGATATCTTATATATAAGAAGAGTGTGTGTGTATATATATATATAAATATATTTTACACAATATATTCTTATAAGGACATAAGAAGATATCGTAGATCTTTTAAAAAGATAGAAGTGGAAAATATTCAAGGCAAAGAAAAAAAATCTCTACCCTGTTCTATAACTGAATTTGAAATGCAGAGAAACAGAGGAGGAAAACAGAGCTAACAGCACCTTTAAATAAACATTGAGAGTACACAAAAGGTCAATTGTAAAAAATTAAAGAAAATAAACTGACATGTAGTTTTCTTTATTAATTGTCCATCTGGAGCTTCCCTTCCCGCCACAGTTTATTAAATACGCACAAGAGCTAGCTTAATTAGATTTAGTTAATCTGGGAAATACTGTGTGGCAAGAGTTCATACATCTCACTCCTCAGAAACACGACACAGTTGGACAATATCTCATCACTTGATTAACTTGGCTTCTCCTGCAGCCCTTTTTTGACTGTACTTATCAGCTTTTTCACTGTGCCAAGGGAAATCAGCAGAAACATTGATTCTGTTATTTGTTGTTGTTACTCAGCCCCTTAAATTTCAGTTTCCTGATGATTTTTTGAAATATGAAGTAAACTATGTTAGAGAAAAAGCAAACAAATGCACAAGAATCTAGAAAGTGTGGTAGGTGAGAAAAGACCTGTGCCAGGCAAAGAACTTAAAGGTCATTTGTTTCTAACAGCCCTAACCTTCTTCAAATCACCTTAATATGACACCATTCCCATAGCCTATCTATCAAAGCAAAGTACTCTGCTTTTAGATTAGGCAGTTAATGCAGCTTGTGATGGCGAAAGAAATAGCTTGCTGTAGGTTGCTCTTCTTAATATATACCTCATCAGCAGGAAATGCCTTATCCATTAAATACCTCTTTATTTTGTCCAAGATAAGGAACAAGAGCCTCTCCTGACAGCAAAGTAATTCAGCCTTAAACAAGTGACATCTCCCTGACTTTAAAAAGCCTGACCCTGCAAATCTGATGGAGAAAATGCAGAAGGAAAAAGGGTTGAGGGGGAAAGAAAAAGAAAGCAAATTTAAAAAGTATAAATATAAGCATCTACTTCAGAACTACTGTGAAAATCTCTAAGAATGTTAATCATCACTTTTGAATACAGATTATTAAAATTAAGCATCTAGATAGAAATGTCTGCGAGACAAAAACCCAATAAAACAGCTTGGAAGTAACTCTGAGAAACAGATAATACAGAGGCCCAGGTAGCTCTGTCCAGTCTACAAGTCTGGACAAAGTTCAAGTTATAAAGGAAAGAAATAGCTGTCCTGAAACAAGGACAGGAAAGGTAGGATATACCTCCTTTAAGCACTCAGCATACACAAGGGTATATCCAGCTCTGTCACTTAACCTATCTATGTATGCTGTGGAAAGACTACATAATCTTTTCTCCGTCCTCCCCAGTGTAATTCATAGACTTAACATAGTAATCATAGACTGTGATTAAATAAGAACAGGTTTATGGAACTCTTAGGTCATACCCATTCAGTAAGACTGAAGCAGCCAGGAAACTTCCACTAACGCTTTAAGAGTTCTTGCAGAACTCTGGCATCTGAACGTCTCACACCAAACAAGATGAAAGTTCTTGAAGATCCTCACCATAAGCTATACGTCATCCACAACGCGCTGCAGATATAGTGAAATAATGGTCTTGAAAGAACCAGCTGGTTTAACAGTTCTCAGCAAGAAAGGGCAAGAATTAAACCATGTGGCCAACAGTGGCTCTTCAGCTTGGCCAGTCAGAAAAAGGAGGAGTATAAAGAGGGAATCCATGCAGGATGAAATTGTCCTGAAAAGGTAACTTTAAATATCCCAAATAAACAGCCCAAGGCAAATGTTCATTTTACAAAGTATCATTGGCTCCTACAGTAGTCTGTGCAAAGGTTATTTTAATTAAGGTATTTCTCGTGCAATTATGTTTAGCATGGCACTCCTCAGATGCACATTTGAGACACAGGCCAGAATTTCCCTTCCCTGTTCAACACAAGCAAGGACCATGAAAGCCCATTTCTCTAGAGCCAGAAAGGGAATTCTACAGCAGCGTTTCTCCCTAGCCACAGATTTCTACAAGTACTGCTGCCTCTCTCCTGTGATTTAGGTAATAAGCATGACCCTGGGGCAGCCTTGCAAACTGATGCACGCCGTCACGGCGGTGGCTTCCCAGGGCACAGCTCTGCAGCCCTTGTGGAGTGGCTGCTCCCTTCAGGAGAGTCTCGGACGAGATTCACAATTCTTTCTGCTGTGCATCTTTCTGCTGTGCATCCATCTTATAGTTATTTGGTATCAGTAACATGGCTAATCCAGTCAAATTATCTTTGTTAAAGCACAGCATCTATTTAAGATACTACGATTTTTCTTTCAGCTGAATTAAAACCACCCATGGAGATTAATTCCAAGAATTTCTTTCTAGTTCAAATGTTTCTTTAAAGAAGGTGAGCAAATCAAATCATTGTCATCTTGCAGTTGTTCACTTGGAATATGACATGCAACATGCATATCTTTTTATGCCATACATAATCTTTAACTGAGCTGATTAAAAAGAGAAATTCTACTTGAAAATTGTTGTCTACATCACTTGCACTCTTGACTCCAACAGAATCTTTAAAAAACAAACACAAAGAATAAGGAGTCAGAGGACATCTAAGATTTAACATTTTGGGGATTTTTTTCTTGTTGCTTGATTGGTTAGGTTTCTTTTTGAGATGGATGGATCTTTAAGAGAAAGCCAACTTCAGACTTATTTCAGGTAAATACCTCTGAAAAGAAACAGTTCATGTATCACAGCAGTGAGCGCTGTGCACATCCCTCAAAGGTTCCAGATATGCACATGATCACATATTCATCTGGCCTGGGGCCTCATTTCACAGTCAACAGATGATGTGATGAACAGAATTTTGCACAGCAGCTCTACTTAAGGATTTTGGTCCTGTTATAGTCCTTTTGTTATAGAAAAGTGATTGTATTGCTTTATTATTATATCACTTTGACATAATAGAGGACCTGTGATATATTATTCAATAAAATCCACAAAAAAGAGTAAATCAGAATAAATATGACCATTTCAGATCTCAGCATAGTAAGAGTTGTTCTACCAAGCAACTGAAAAAGACATCATAGGAGCTATATATTCTGTAAAGCAAAGTACACTGGTTTACATTTGCAAAACAAATAAACAGTCTAAGTATAAATTACGCCTTTTGCTTTTCCTCCACATCCAAACATACCAGCTCTAATGCCAACAAAAAACAGCTCCTGATTAATCCAATCATAAAGAATCTAATTTGAAACAGTTAAATAATGGAAAAAATTCCTTGAAAATAAGCTCAGGTATTCTAAAAACCAAAGTCCATTTATATTAAATGTTTACCATATATTTTGGACTTCTCCAAAGCTAGCTAAATAGTGTAATTATTCACTAATTGTTTGTTAAAAGAAAATAGCAAAGTCCTAGGCAAAAATTAGCCCTAATGAGCAATTCAGTCAGCTCTAAATATGACTCAGAGCTATTATTAAAATGTTACGGTACAAATTCCTTGTACAACACTCAAAATATCATAGGAAAAACTAGTGCGTGCTTGGTGTTTCAGACAGGTACTCCAGCAACAGATCCATGCGTATCCACATTCTTTCAGAACAGACTCTGTAAACAGATCCTAAGAGGACAGATTTGCTTAGACATTTACAAAATACCTGCTATTCTCTCCTTTGCCAACTAAAGGGCACAACAAAGGTACCTGCAGATTTAAACTGAATCCTTCAGGGCACTGTCTGTACCTTGTTGTTATTTTATATAATGCCTAGTACACTAGAGGCTAAACAGAGGCTAAAGAGGCTAATTCTGCTGTGGTCTTCAGGTTAGTCATTTCCACCTACACAAGGCCATATGGGGAAAAAAAAAATAGTAAGAAAAGGTCTCAAACCTCTAGACGTCAGCACTGCACCAATCTCCAGAGGGAAGATGGAAAAGAGAGGAGTCATCCATTCAAACACACATCTAGTGAATAATTTACATCTAAGCTAGTCATCCTGATTGCCCTGCATTCAAAGAGGAAGGTATTTCTAACATGCAGTACATTTCATCTTAAGCAGACATCTAAAATTAAGTCAGGTATCTTCTCTCTCCTACGACCACAGAGAACTTTCGGAGATTAACTTATGGCATACATGGCTGTACTTTGAATGGGAAAGGAGATGAGTGCCCTGCAGAGCATTCAGATTTTTTTTTGTCCTGAACTGTACTTTTTCTATAACTATGCAAAATAAGAGACACACAGACCTGCTAACATTGCACACTTCAATTTCATGAAAAAAATCCTCTAGTGAGAAAATGAGGTTTACGTGTGTGTTTATTAAAACTTCCTAGGATGACTGTCTTGTTCTCCAGGAATATAGATCTCAGTTATAACTGTGGTATCTAAAGTGTAGCACCGCCCCCCAATTTACCCATGGGTCAGAAAAGAAGGAAACTTAGTAGGTAGAAAGAATCTGAATTTAAGCATTCCCACTATGTTTTAAGTAAAGTTATGGAATGCTTAATTATGTAAAGGAGCCTCATCCCCTGCAAACCATTAACTGTCTCAGTGTTGTACTGTCACAGCTCACAACCCCAAAGCCTTGAAAAACATTTCTCATTTTGGGCAAGCAGTGCCTGTTCCCATTTATTCTATAAAAGAAAACAAATTATTTCCTTTGCCTCCTTCTCCTTTGCTTAAATTCACCTTCAATGTGCTAAAACAGTACTATAAAATAGCATTGGACAGATGAAGACCAAGTACACTGTAAGAGAGATTCGCTCCACGCAAATCACTTAGCACAGATTACTAACATGATGCACATGATGCAGTTACTATGCAAACTACCTTTATGCATTTAAAGAGCACAAGATATAGCCAGACTCTACTTTCTTCAATCACTTTCATTTAAAATATATGCATTTCTCAGTCTTATCAAAAACAGTTCACATTATTTTCCTTAATGTTCCCTACATGGGCTTTCTTTTCCCCCCCTGAAATTCTGCCTTCCAGGACTCAAGATAACATATAAAAATAAGCAATTCGAGCTGACTTTTTCCATCCTAAGCTATCCATTTCTGCCCCCTCCAAACTCTAATTTACATTTCAAGAGTCTTGGTGGCTGGCGTGGGATTAAGTACTTTTTTTAATTTAAATGTTGTGTATTCTGTTCCAAACGCCACTATTTCTAGGACAGATTCATGCATCAAATATTCACAACAACAAGAATGTAAAATTGCCTTGGGATGACTATTTCTAGGACACATCCAAGCGTTAAATTTGTTCATTACAATAAGAAAATGAAATTGCCTTGGAACTTAGCATTTAACTATTTTTAAAACTGTTCTTTTGAGGTGGTATGCAGTAATCCTCTTCTACTATAGTGACCTGTGTTAATTTAACATTTTCAGTTTCCTAATTAGCTATATCTCATTCTTGGAAACGTCAAAAGAACTTTTTTCTTCAGTGAATCCACTTTAAGTATAAATATACATATCTGTGGTTACCTGGACTCCTCTAAGCACATAACTTCTATCTATATTGAAAAAATATTGAATAAATATGACATGATCCAAACCCATTAAAGTCAACAGAAAATTTTCCACTGACTTGAGCTGAACTTTAGGTGACCTCTGAGCTAACCATTCTGCTTTGGAAGTTTCCTGAGCATTTGAGGGCAAAATCCCAGCAAAAGGTCTGCAGTGCTCCTGGCCTTCTTTTGGCTTCTTGTTGTTGTTTTGTTCTTTAAAACCTACAATTAAAAAAATGCCTCTTCGTAGTCCTCTGCAAACTACCATACGCACAAAAAAAATTCAAAACAAGCAAGTTTTAGAAGTACAGAGAATGTCAGTGAGAATATTCAGGAAAAGAATGCATCAGCAGCACTGGAAAACCAGAAGCTACATCTAAATTGCCTGTTCCAGATTAAAGTCAGTCTCAGAAACTAATGGAAACCAGAGTATAAAGAAGGAAAAAAAGGCAAGCAATATAATACGCTTTTACTGCTTTGAAAATTTTAAGAAAATATTGACCAGAAAAACCCAAATGCTGAAATTGCTTCAAAAATTAAACTTTAAATATTAGTAGAAGAAAAATAAATTCTATTTAATCTTATTATTTGAAATGGAATTGAAACAGAAATAATGAACATGATGAACAAGACCACTAAAGCAAGAACTGTAAATGCCATTTCCTCCTCCTTGGTAATGAACATTCATGACCCATGATTTTTGAATCAGAGGCAGCTCAGAAGACCATAGTGGAATGATAATCACTGTATGAGATACAAAAGCATAGCTGGTATGCTTAATATGATATGGAAGACAGTAGAAGCCTTTTCTGAAAATACAGACAGTGAAAGGAGTATCTATCTTTAACAGATAAAACTGCAGCTGCCTTTTCCTATTCAGAATGTTTCCTATTCAGAATGTTTCCTATTCAGAATGTTT
>JAUBOD010000918.1:723690-739928 GCA_032353885.1 Nothura maculosa
CAAGGCAGGAGACTTGTTCAGGCACTCAACTCATCTGCAGGTTTCTGACTTTCACTAAACATTTAGAGCAGAGAGGATCAGGGATACAGACCCCCTGAGAGGTTCCCTAACATTAGAAAGTGCTGTATGCCTTTATGGAGGAAGTTTAACATGAGAGAGAAAGCAGTGACACAGAGAAGGTTATTTGATGCATTTGCTTTTAAATATACAACTGGACACAATCCTAATTTAAGGAGCAGCAGTTTCAATATACGCAGAGAGTATACTCAGAAAGCTGATCCCTCATTTCAGCTGCTTTGTTTTCATTAAAGCTTTGTGAAATGGAAAATAAATATTTTGCTTTAGAGTTAATTAAAACAATAGAATGTTTCTTTTGAACAGCATTCTTACCTCCAAATCCTTTAGGAGTGTTGGAGACGTTTGGCTCCTACACTAACATAGCACTAGAACATATGCCAAGGTTTAGTCTCCCCTATTTCTATGCTCCTCTGAGGTGAGATCTCTCCATGACGACAGCAACATACACAGCACAAAGAAGCAGCTGCATCACCATACACTTAATTCTGCTCATCTTTACCCTCAGCCCAAACTGGCTACAAATATTTCATCCGTAACTGTTAGCACAAGACTTTATCTTCAAGTTCTCTATAAACAACAAATTCTCCCAATTACACTACTAAGCAACTACTCCTAATTTTTTTCAAAACTCTCAAAAGGACTCAGTATAGTCTTGTACAAACATCTTGCAGGTTCTCAAACACCAAATTTGCCTCACATTGTTGCCATCAGAGCTTTCAGGTTACACCAAAGACACAGCCTTTACTATACAGGGTAATTATCATCCTAAACCAACAGCATTCCTGTAAATCAACACATAACAGATCTCTCAGAATAATGCAGATTGTCACTTGATTGAGTGCAGAATACATAACCGGGGGAGAATTATATTGAGAAGAGAAGCCAAATTAAAACTTAGATACAGAAATAACAGATCTAAACCCGACAGAAATCAATCATAGAATTATCATGGTAGGAAAAGACCTTCAAGATCATTATGTCCAACCATAAGCCCATCATCACCATTCCTGCTAAACTACATCCCTAAATGCCTCACCTGCACATTTCCTAAACACTGCCAGGGATGGTGACTCCATTACCCACTTTCCTGGGCAGCCTGTTACAATGCTTTCCCTCTCTTCCCCTCTGTAGAAATTCTTCTTAAAACCTAACCTCAACCTTCCCTAGAGCAACTTGAGGCCATTTCCTCTTATCCTATCACTAGCTATTCTGAAGAAAAGATTGACCCTCTCCTCACCGCAACCTCCTTTCAGGTAGTTGTAGAGAGCAACTAAGGTGTCTTCTGAGCCTTCTCTTCTCCAGACTGAATAATTTCAGCTCCCTGAGCCGCTCCAGCCCCTTTGCCTGCTTTGTTGTCCTTCTTTGGGCTGGGAGTTCCAGCATCTCCACATCTTTCTTGTGGTGAGAGGTCCAAAATTGAATAGAGTATTTGAGGTGCAACTTCACCAGTGCCAAGTATCTCTATATAATCACTTCCCTGGTCCTGCTGGCTATGCTGTTCCTGATAGGAGTTAGGAGGCCATTGGCCTCTTGGCCACCTGGGCACAGAGCTGGCTCGTGTTCAGCCAGCCATGAACCAGCACCCCCACATCCTTTTCTGCCACACAGCTCCTGAGCCACCCTGCCCCAAGCCTATAGTGCTGCATGAGGTTGTTGTGACCAAAGGGCAGGTCTCGGCAGTGGCCTTGTTGGACCTCGTTGGCCTCCATCCATCCTAGCCTGTCCCGACCTTCTGCAGAACCTCCCTACCCTCAAAAGCAGATCAACTCTTGCTCCTAGCTCGGTATAGTCAGAGAGCTTGCTGGGGCTGCACTCAATCCCCTCAGCCAGATCATCAGTAAGACTTTAGAGAGGACCAGCCTCAACAGCAACAGCCCTGGGGCACATCGCTCATGACTGTTCGCCTGCTGAATTTAACTCCATTCACCACCACTCTCTGGGCCCAACCATCCAGCCAGTTCTTCAATCAGTGAAGAGTCCACCTGTGTAAGCCATGAGCTGCCAGCTTCTCCAGGAGGATGCAGTGGGAGAGAGAGTCAAAGGCCTAACGGAAGTCTAAGACCACATCCACTGCCCCTCCTACATCCACTAGGCTGGTCACCTGGCCATAGAAGGAGATTAGGTTGGTGATGCAGGACCTGCCTTTCATGAAGCCACATTGGCTGGGCCCAATCCCTCAGCTCTCATGCTGTGTGATCACCGTCCAGATGATCTGCTCCCTAATACGGAGGTCAGACTGACAGGCCTGTAGCTCCCTTTCATCTGAGACCTACCTCATCAGTCAACTAGGACTGCTGATAGATAATGGACAGCAGCTGTTTTTTTGGTTTAGTTTGAAGAGAGAAAAGTTTAAAAAAAAAAAAAAAAGAAAAAAGAAAAAAAAGGCAACACAGGCTTTACATTTGGCTGCCAGAAAGCAGCACTGTAGTGCAACCTGTGTCTTTATTAAACTGAGCTAAAGAGCTAAAGAGACAACAGCAACTGTATGGCTTCTGGAGATGGACTGTGCAGAACTTGATTCTGATTCCCATCGACAGGCTTTGCACCTTCAATTATCACGTCATACTAGAAGAATAAGTAGCAACAACTCTGCCCTTGCAAATTGTTTCCGAAAAAAAAAAAAATATCTGCCGTTAGCTGGGCACTCAGCTGGATTACAAGCTAGGACTGTAAAAGCTCCTCAGGTGATAGGATAGACCTATTTCTAAAGCACAACCTACCCCAGGCTCACATGGCAGGGAGTGGGCAGGCCCTATTGCACTGGCTACCTCTTCCAGACAGGTCCCATAGGGCTAGCTGAGCAAAACACTGGGAGAACAAGAAGATATGGTAGAGTCTCAAATCACAAGATTTAAATCAGTGTTTTAGTTACAGATGAGGTGATTAGGGCACTTGGAGATAGGGAGTGAAATCAGGGTACACAAGAGTGGAGGGGTGAAATTAGTGTGTGCTCGGGAGGGGACGAGATGAGTGTGCACTGTGGTGGGTCCCTGCAAGGATCAGTGTGTGCTGTAATAAGTGTTGTTACCCACACCTTTGGAGTCCCAAGCAAGTCACAGAATCATTATGGTTGGAGAAGACCTTCAAAATTAAGCCCAAGCATAAACTCATTGTCACTATATCACCAGTCACATACCCACTCAGCCCCTTTACTTGGTGTTAACCATCTAAAACTCCACTTTAGGACTTTCTTCACCATCAACTCATACAATCACAACCCTCAGCTCCAAAGAAAGAAAGCATCTGCGCTCCTACACCATGCATTTTCCAAGAGTTTCTGTAGACTTGGCTGATCTGAAAGCAAAAAAACTTCAGAAACCACCCAAGATTTATCCATATATCCTGCTCTGCAAGGCTATAAAAACTTAAGGCTTAGAACTTTATTATGCCCCCTCAGTATAATCTTCTGGTCATACTAAAACTGTATTAAATGCGACTCAAACAGATTTAGCCTGAATTAGGGGAAATACCCACTATAAGATTAACTATTTCTATTTCCTGAACTAAGCTTATGCTTTCTATGCTTTTACTATTTTTTAAGCCAGTACAATATGTTGTTTGGTATAGTCAAGTAAATATGGTTAAGTTACTATATATAAAGCGTATGCTATTTATTTTCCAGTTTCCAAATAATGTTTCTCAATCCCAATTTGGCATTAAAAAAACAAATTAAAACTCATTTTTCTCCGATTAAAAGATAATTATCTCTTAAGTAAAAAATTTACACAGAAAACATCTACTTATCTTCAAAGATATTTTCCTTAGCAAACTGTATTAAAAGTAATCAGAGGCCACTTCACAGAGCTAATACACAAAACTTTAAATTTTTAAGTGCTGAATTGAGGAAAAAAATTTGTGCTCATCTTTGTTCCTGATATTCAGAATCTTCCAAAGAAAATAAGCCTTCCAGATCAGACCTGAAATGGTTAAATATCACTGAGACTAGCATTAAGCATTTTCCTCTGTGAATTCTTTTAAATATAAATCATATTTAACATAACAGAAAAAATATTAGCCTGGCTTGCACATTGGGATTCTGGAAGCTATATATAAAGCCCTTCATAGGGAGCCAAATTGAGTCTTTATTTCATATGCCCTGTTGCTTTCGGGAAATCAGATTCTACTCTGCACTCTTCAGCAAAACCACAGGAAACCTGTCTATCCCACCCTAAACCACTGTTTTCTGACAAGAAAAGAAATCTGATTTGGAGTAACTAGACACTAACATCAGTTTCTTATTTCTCCACTACAGTTCACATTTTTCTTTGGAAGTCAAGTATGTTAATAGAAAAAGCATTAGAAAAGGCTTCCTCCCCGCTCCCCCAGATGAAACAACAATCAGTCAGAGTTTGTTTTGCAAGCCCTGACTTATGTTAGATTAAAAAGAAATAAATAAAAATAAAAAGAGGAGCATGGGGAAGCATCACTTGTGCCCCTTAACTTTCCTTCCCATTCCTGGTACCAATAACTCTCAACACTGACGCTCCAGCAGTGTGGGACTTTACTGCATGGCTAATATTAGAGCCCATTAATAACAGCAGCCTGGAATTAAAGCTATAGTAACGTCATACTAATTCCTAATAAAGTATTCCCTGCAGAGAAAGAAGTTATTGCTGTTCCTTTCAGATCTCCCAATTTTCTTACAGAAAAAAACGGTATGTAGGACAGCAACAAAAACATCCCTGTGTACCCAGCCTACGTATTTTACCTGCATCCTGCAATGGGCAAAGCATCCTTGCCACTTACACAAGCTTAAGCGACTACCCTAATACACAGTAATATCATATTAGTCAAAATCTGACCCAGTGACTCTATTGGAGTCATCCATCCCTGTGCTCCCTCTTAAGCATATTCCAGACTAAGCTCACCAAGAGTGCACGTTGCTACAAAATGCCACAATCCCCATTATTAAGAATTCCCTTCATGCACTAATAACTGGGCTTAATTTTCAGCCAAACAAAGAAAAGTGCACGGCCCTTCCATTCCCGAAGGACTAAATGCAGGCTCAGATAGATACAAGTACTGAGTTACAATTCGTTTCTCTCATTAGATATGATTAATGATAATCACATTTACCATGGTAATCATCATTACATAAATTGATCATAAATTCACTTCCCATCTCTGGGAGAGAACCTTATTGTTGAAGTTCATATAAAGAAATATCCTTGATAAGAAAGACAATTTGAAAAACCCAAAATTTTGCCATAAACATGCAAATTCTTACCTCTTAAGTGTATGTATTTCATTTCCACAGCTTAACCTATTAACACTATGATATACGGCAAATATTTCAGAAGTTAGAATTCATTCCAGATGCTTCAATGCCTGGACACCTCAGTGAGATAAAGCTTTTTGAAAGCTCTGCTGTGTGAATGCTATTGCTCTAGATTTTCAGAAAATCTAGTCTCAGAAACGTGAATCCTTTTTCCTCTCTCTTCAAAAATACCTGCTAGGAGCAGTGCACTTGCCTTTCCTACAAAAAAAGTTATTTTTTCAATGCAGCAGAAGCAGAGTAAGACATTTATGAAATTGGTAGATACTTAGTTTAAGAAGTCTTGACCTAAGAAATGTTGCTGTGATGTATCGATTTTTTTTCTCAGTGTTTAGTAAGGGCATGTAAAAGAGCAGGAGCTTGGGCTGATAGTTTTGAGTGAAAAAATCTCACTAGTTAAATAAAAAATAAATAAGACAGCCTTCTACACCATCAAGGTTGTACTTCCATTTAACCTCACTATTTGCTACTGAATAATTTCAAGAAATTAAGACAAATTGCTAATTCTTCAGTATTGTCACTAGCATAATAGAAGAAGTGGCTTCAGGTTAACTTTGGCAGGGAAAAAGAAGTGTTTTGAGCTTTGAATATAGTTTAATTTACTTTTGTACTTTTACTTATCTAAAAATTATATCCTTCAAAATGCAAATATTGTCTATTTGTATATCTGGGCAGCACATAGCAAATCTTACTAGATGTTTATGGAAATCTGTCAGGAGTGATAACGCATTTTGAAACGGCTGTGCTATATAGAGATGTCATGCCTCTTGCTTTTATCACTAAAATACTCAGATTTTCCTCTTGAGTTTTGGATCAGTCTGGAATGAGCAGAAGCTCAGGAACAGCAATACACTTACTACTCAAATACGACCACTGCAGTGAGAGTATTGGTCTCATATCACTCTCCTGAAAATAGTGGGTCTAGATCACCTGGGTCTGAAAGCATGTGCAGGTGCTCTAGTATGGCATGTGTTTCTCAAGCAAGTTTAAGTTCTGCTTCTGATCATGCTCACGAACTCTCCATCTGCAGGTACCTCACCCAGCGGTCCTTCATTTCAGCCATTGGGACTACACAAGCATCCACATCTCCCATGTGGGAGTTCCCAGTCCCTGGTGAGAACATTCCAGCCTGGAGAGACTACGAAGGGCCAAGGGGACAGACTCCAGCTGAGCAGTCAGCTTTAGGATGTGCTTCTCTGGTGGCTCCTTCTGCAAGTTGTGCCAACAGCTGCAGCTGTGGGGAACCTAGCGCTTACGTACCCAGCTTCCCACATCTTCATAGCTCCAGCAGCCAAATCCCAGCCACAAATTCTGCTTTGGGGTTTAACCACACTGCCACAGTTCAAAACAAGGTTTTTGAATCTCTGCAAGGACAATCTTTTGAAAATACTCAGGAGATGCATCTATTATTATGCTACAGAGTCAACGCTTTCAGTAGTAAAAAGATTCTTTCATTCAAGTGCACACTATTTTCTTCATTTGTCATTTTTATCCTAGTTTTCCTTTTACCCATTATCTTCTTTGTCATCTATTCACAGAATTTATCCTCTTCCATCATTTTTCTGCCTTACAAATTTCTCATTTTAATTTCTGCTCGATAAAGACTATAATTGAAAGAGAAAATAACACAACATTTATACACTTTTCCTGCATCCTCTCAGAAAAGGTATGAGCATCTGATTGCCTATGAAAACAAAGGGAAATTATGATGAATTTGTTATTCCAAAAGAAAGTTCTGTCAGGCTAAACAGTAGTGAAATATGCAGTATTTCTACTTTATTCCTCAAAGCCTGCATTGAAGCCATTCTTGACAGCACCCAAGAATCTTTTGATCAAACACTGGTGTCACTGTTTAGATTGATCCTAGTAAAATAAAAGTATCAGGAAAAAAGTGGATTTAATTAAGTGCTGAAAATATAATAGCTAAATACTAGAGAATAAAAGACAAATATAAAAGCTGAAAACCAATGTAAGGTAACTAAGCAGCAGAAAGGGTATTACAGCAATCGAGAGACCTTTAACATTTCTTGGGCAATAATTTAATAAATCCTGTAAATTGCAAGAGGCACTAGGCAGAATGTTTCCAAGCTCCACAGAGAATCTTCTAAGAATTCATAACGCAGAAATAATATGCATTAACCAAGATGAAGATTTAAAAGAGCTGTGGATAAAAGAGTCTTAGTAGCAAAAAGTGAGCATAACATTCACTATAAAACTAATTAAAGGGCAGTCTCTTTGGTGCCCTATTTTAATGACCTATGTAGGGCCAAGACCTTGCTCCTGAGCAGGCTGGAAACCATCAAAAAATTGTACTACATTTGTAAATGTGCTCTCCTTTAGTTTTCCTATGGTATGGCAGGCAGAAGCTGCTCTAAGCCAAAGACAATCTCCTAAAAGGATTCAGCTGGGAGATTTCTGCCATACCCTTCTGAAATGCAGGGCCCAAAGGACAATAAGGGAACGTCAAACAGCAAGCAAGAGACAGGTGACTTGGATGAAGTTACAAGCTGACTTCAAAGTCCTATCAGATGCCTCTTTGTTAAATATTGGTAGGGTAATAATAAACAAACTTTAATACTACTTTGCTTATGGGACACAAATACTGACAAAAAGAAGTGTTTCTGATTGAAATGCACATAGTGAAATCGTGCAGAGAAAAATCATGTTTATGGACAATACTCCAGAATCAATTTGTTAAATCTCCTGCTCTTTTCATGCCCAAGAAGAATAATATACATATGCTCAAGCATTAACAAGGATACACATATATAAATATCCGTGTGTATAAATATATTTGTTTGTATATAAATAAAATCATATAAGCACATATATTTACATATATAGGTATATATACACATATATATACACACACATATATATATGTATATATATATGTGTGTAAATACCTATATATATTTGTGTGTGTGATCAAGTTGATTGAAACCATAGAGGATCCTTCTATGGTTTAGTAATAAAATTTAATGTGTAAACAGGGATCTTGCCCTGAAAACACACCCAAACTCTTATCTTTTCTCCTTTGGCATGAATAATGCCACTTTCTGAGGACAAGTGTCACTTACAGAGACTCGGGGAGTTTTCTGAAGACAACTAAGCTATTGAATGGAAATCCCTGAAATCCGTAAAGATGGACTATTATTTGCTGCCTCCCTTTAGATATAGTGGGGATAAAGAAAGGATAACTGATTACTACTTAAAGACTCAACTACACCTGCTTTTACACTTCTCAAATGCATTAGGAAACCAGACGAAAGCATAAAACTGCCAGGCTGGTATTTAAGATAAGAGTATTTCCTAATAAGAAATTTTCTGGAGAGTCAAAAAATGGAAGAAGTCCTCTTGCTAACTTATCTAGATCACATTTCTTCTGTCACTATTTTTAATTTATTGGCTGTCATAGCATAGATGAGCTAAGCTTGAGAGATTAGGAAATCCTGGGTAGACAAACGTTTTGCCCCTGGAAGGCTTTAGCACCATATATTTCACATCTGTCACACGAACGATTTGATATAATCCCCTCATTAGAGGTACTGCAGAGTTAGGGAAATTCTGTGCAGTGAAAAGTGTCGCTCTCTCATTCTGAGGGTAGGCTCAGGCCTCCGGAGTGCTCGCCTGTCTCAGAAGCTCAGTGACTTGATCTTCCACTGAATCCACAGGCATAATGACCTCAGCACTGCCCATAAGGAAGTTCCCATTTCTCCCAAAAAAACCTCTAGAAAGCTTTATGTCTTTTGAATCTTTCATTTCTAAAGAGACCATCTACCTTATGATAGACCTGCTTTTCTAATAATCAATAAATAATTCATCTGCAAAGATGAAAAATTTTTGGAGGCAGAGCCTTTGCTGACTGTTTGCTCAAGCAGCCAATGGATTTATTAGAAGGCAAAGGACAGAAAGGACAAAGGACAGAAAGAGACCAAACAAAATATAAAAAGTATTATATGAGTAAGAGATGATACATGCAGTCTGGAAAGCCTATGATGCAGCAGTCTGACCAAGAATAGGATCAGTGCCAGGAAAGCCTAGAGAGAAAGAAACACTTTCTGGAGTCTTTCTTTGTGATTAACATATAGATTTACTTTGCTCATATCCAGCTCCTCTAGAACAAAACACCATATTATGTATGAATTCAAGGATCGCTATACATTCAACCCTGTTAAAATTAGGTTTTCCAGGTTTTAATGCAAAAGAAGAATTGTAGCGTGCAATCATTTAAGTGAGGCCTTTGCATAAGCACTGGTCTTACTCAAAGATGGAGTATATGCACCATAAAGGAAGGACAAGGGAAAGAATTTTATGGGGAGGGACTATTTGTTGATCAGACCATATAGATATCCTAAAGCTACCTGCTTCCAAGGAAGCATCGCTGAGGACTATCATAGAGTCTCCGTTAGGTCAAAGGGGAATCCTGTCCCTATTGGAGCTGCCAAGACAATTTCTTTAGAAGCTGAGATGTTCCCAGCCCCTTCCCAGCCTGAGGAAACGAGAACCTCTTCAGTTGCACACGCACTGGCTTTGCAGACACACACTGTGCTTGCCCCTTCTCACCATTGGGACCAGCCTCTCCAGGCTGACCCACGTGTTAGCGCAGCACTCAAAGGACTGGTGTCCTTCCCCACACAGGCGAGTTAAATTTGGGCTGCCGCCTCTGGTCACAGTTTAAATTCATCAAAGGTACCGTTCCAGCAAGGAAAAGGATTAAAGCCAGCCCCGAGCACCCAAATACTTCTGTAAAGGCAATAGTTGCCGAAAATCTGCACAAGAAGTTTGAGTCTCAGCGCATAAGGAAAAGGTATAGTGGGTAGTACAGGCTCTTAAAAAATCCATAACATTTTCCAGTTGCAGGAATTAATATATGAAGAGCACAGGGGAGCTGGTAGAAACATAGCAACACATCTCAAGGAAAAGGCTGTTTGAGGATTAAGAATAACTATCTCTTTCTCTTGTCCCCAAGAATTTTGTGTTCTCTTGCTCCAGACAAGATCTGCAGTTTGAATAAAGAATGGAACATTTTTCTTTTCGCATTTGCAAGCTCTTAACTGCCATCCTCATGATGAGGCTACTGCCATTTCTGTAATTACCTTACTAAAACAGAAAATATATGTAAACAACAAAGAAATCATATTTCAGTTGCACTAAAGTGCTATGCACTCCTTGCTCTGAGCATTATCTTTTCAGATACTAATTGCTTTCATCCCTTTCACCTTTTCTATTAAACATGTGGCACCTAAAGTTCAAAATATTATTCATCACTGATGACCTGGTTGCAACGACTGTGATTATTTTTTCCCCTATTATCTTACCTCTTACTAACTATACCTGTGGAGCTTGTACTCTGAATATGTACTATCTATTACAGCTATGTAAACTGAAATCCAGTTTAGATGTTGATTACTCTTAGGTTAAGTACTACACTTCTTCCAAATTACGGCCTGTTTTAGCATTAACTATCTGAATTACCTGTGAATTTAAACACTACTAAATCTATGATAATAGATCAATAGAATAATTTCACCAATATCATTTGAAATGATATTTTAGGCTTCAGGTATAATATACAAGTGTAAGAGAAGTACTTTTCCCTTTCAGTTCCTTTTGCTGCATGAAACCCTGGAAATTTTCAGGCTGCATCTGAATTAAAACTTCAGATTAAAAGGCATCATGTGCCAGTTACAGGAAACACCTGCCTTCATTTCTTCCCTTAGTGCAGCCCAAGCTGCATCTTTCCTGCCACGATCAGACAAACCTACAAGAGGAGGAGCTTCTGGAGCTCTACAGCTGCAGAATTACTTCATTCTCTCCCAGTAGGAGCAGATAATTTCACTTACAATAAGAGGGGAGAAAAAGAAACAAACAAAAAAAGAAAATTAAAAGTCAAAACCCAAAACTCAATCAAAATCCATGCGCACATTAACCTCCGTTCATTATGAGGTCAGCTAATTAGAAGTGTTTCATGGAAACATCAATAGTTTTAGCCTGATCTCTGCAGGTTTATTTTGCCAATTTGATTATATTTTCAGAAAGCCAGCCAACTGGCTAAACAGAATTTCAGCTACGATATATGCTTTAATTATAGAAACTTGAAGCAAGCTGCCGACTTGGCTTATATGACAAAAACCCTCTCCAAACTGAATTAGAATATCACGTCATTACATCATTAGTACCACAGTTAAAATGTATCACTTCAGTTGAAAGAGGAAAACATACTGAAAATGTTCCACCATCAAAAAAATGGCATTTTAACTAAGACAGTGGTTTTCTTAAGAGTTCTAGTAAGTTGTCAGATATGCAGAGGTGGCAAAGAGCAAGGGCTGTGAAGAGAAGGATCCCGGGAGCCGTCTTGTTTGGTTTGGTTCTACCAGTTCGTTTTCCTAATTTTTTTTTCTATCTATTCACTTTAACCAGTCTTCTGGGAGAAAAAAAAATGCTTTCCGTCCATATTTCATTCTTTCTGATTATGACTTTCAGAATTGCCTCATCATTTGGGATACCAGTATTTTCTGAGTGTCTGGTTTGAGAGATATTTAAGGGACTATGACTTTCAGATTTCCTAAGACATTTATATTTGGGTACCTAAAAATATAAAAGCACAAAATCATCAGCATTTCTATAAGTGTCTAAAATTACTTACATTGACTTGACTAACTTCCAAATGACTGTAAAACTACAGCAAACAGCTTGAAGCGATGATAAAATTTCAGAAGACATAAAAGTACAAGTCTAATTTAGATACAGAACAGGGAAAGAAAAGGAAAAAAGAAATCAGTGAGATTTCAAAGAGTTATTTCTGTTCACCTAAGGCAGACTTTGCAGTCAATCTGGGGAACTGATCCACTGATGCATCATGGGGTTTAAACTCAGGTATTTCCTACAAACTAATGTATAGAGGTACCATTAAGGGCAATAGCATAAAACATTTCTAAAACAGTAATAGCAGACAGACTTTCAGGTTATCCATCAAAGGAAATCTAGTGAGAAATAAAGTAGAGATCATTGAAAATGAGGGGATTCTGTCCCATTAGGCAGCACTGCCCTCTTCAGTCAGAGAGGCATCAACTTTGCACACCATAGGGAACCTTTTTCACATAATAGCAAGGTTTATTCAAACCATAAAAATAATATGCCGTGATGTCATTCACTTATTTGGCATAAGGTTCAGATGCATATTATATGCATACAATTACAGCACAAAGACAAAATACCTTTCTTTGCACCCATAGTACTGTGTCACTTGGATGCTATGGACTTGAGAAATGGGGTCCTTTTACAGGGAGAGGCCATGTGAGAATTGCAGGGAGCAGGCAGGGTTTGCATCCTCCTGCATATCCTCTAGGGCTACCAGAAATAATCATAGCTCTTAAGAGACTTGAATATACTCAATTCCAGTGCACTGAGATGCATGACTAGCATTAGGAAACATGTCCTAAGGTGAAAATACACATTTCCAGGGATGTTAGGATCAGACGGTAGCAATGAAAACCCAAATGATTCAGAGATCTGAATGCCAGAAGATCCTTAGTTCAGTCTTCCTTTCTTAATCTGATTGTATCATAATTACCTGCATTTGGATTTAAGATGTGTCTAATCTCACATAAAGCTGCATTGAAGCAAGCTCAAGGTAAAATATCTATTTTATTTCCCTGAGCTTCACTATCTTTTTCTTTCTTCTTTTCCTTCCCTCCCCCAAATGGATATAAGCTGCATTAATTATCACCATTTCACTGCTCGATTTTCAACTCTCTGGTTTTACCAATGGAAACAAGTCAGTCATTATCTGGAAGCATGTCACATAGAAAAGGGGCTTCTGGCAAAGATTCTAAGCAACCTTGAAACAAACCACTGGAGCAAAAATAAGACTGTGCAGCAGCTTATCTCCAAGAGGCAGCAGAACACAAAATCCAAACACTCCTCCTCATGCAGACCTAATTCCCAAATACCACCTTCTGCAATGGCCCCTCCAGATAGAGGCATCAACTTGCCTGGCACGGAAGTCCTCAGGCTCAGGTTATATCAAGTCCCATTTTGGGGGGGCAGGAACTATAGGAGCGACACATTTACTGCACCAGCAAGTACAATATTCATCCCTCTGTCCTTTAAGTCTCATGTGGGAGAATATATTTACCTCGGCTCATAACAGCTCAGCACAGAGTTAGCACCTCCAATAGCAATATTTGTACACATTGTGCCCTTTTCTTCCCAGAAAAATAAAATCAGGTTTTCACTGTCACTGAATGATTCCTTGTTTGCAGACAAACGTCCAAGTTGACCAGTTAGGCAGATTTTTGAAAATGGACTTGGCCATAGGAGCAATACAGCCACATGCATGCTGCTCTACTGCCACATTTGTTATCCAGGTAATGCAGCTGATGCCAAGCAGCACCAGCTGGTTGCAGATTCGCAGGTGCCGCAGCATTTATGGTGTCTAGGTCATTCAGAAGCGTGATCATGGGGCTCGCAGAGACCACTTTCATGTGAATACCCACAAACTGTGCATGCCACTTCGCTGTCACTTCATGACAGTGAAAGGGACCTCTGACCATTCCCTGACCTTTTCCATTTATTGTCAGGTACAAATAGAGTTCAGTCGTGTGAACAGGTAGACTGTGAACCCTGTCTCCTGTTTAAGAACAGCAGCTCTTTGGCAGATTCCTTTCACATCCTTATTTCACTAAGATGCATGACAAGACAGGACACTTTGTTCGGAATATTAGATGACAATCAAGTGGTTAACCAACACTAAGAAGGCCAAAATAAAAATAGCATTTCTTTCACTTGGCAGTTTCATCACAGCCAAGTCTATATTTAGTAGGTTACAAAACTGCATCATTTTCTAGTTCATTCCAATTTCTTTCTCCATGGCTCCAACTCACTCACTAAATACATTTCTTTGCATTCTCCTCAACCATTTTTTTCCTCCTTTCTTAAACGTAAAGGCAAGACAAGGAGAAAGGCCAGTTAGGGACAATTTCAGAAACAACATAGCTCAGACTCAAAATGGTAATAAAGAAAATAATATTGTGTAATGGTCCAACTGAATGCCTTGTGCAATACCAATGACAGAAAAAAGTAGCACCTTCAAAAAAAGCCACACATTTCCTGATTTGTAGATATAGTTATTTTTAATACTGCAAAGAGTTGCAAAGAGTTCAATAACTATAAAAATGACATTATTTACATTACATTTACATTCTCAGACACATACCTCCCCAAACTAAGTTTTCCATCCATTTGGGGGTACTTGTAGGTTGTGAAGTAGGGAGGTTTTTTTTGTTTTTTTTTTTTTTTGCAAGATGAAAACAACTTCATAAGCAGCAAAAAGGTTCAAAGTTTAAAAGAAATCGAATAAAAAAAATTATTTCTGTCCCTTTTATCTTGATAGTCCATGACACTATACACAGTCCTCACTTTCTCAACTTATCAGGCACATTTACAACCCTGAAACAGTACTGAATTCTGAAGGTTCAGAACTCTTAATTCATAAAGGAAAAAAACCCACATACCTCCTGTGGGAGATTTCTTACCATTACTCTGTCTACAACAACATTTTAGAAACTAGCAATAAAGTCAAAACTGCTTCCAGTCATTCACTGACAATTTGAAAGAGAGGCTAAAGTGAATTGTGCTCTGAATCATCACGTTTACCTCAATCAATAAAGCAGATGTAGTTTAAATTTCAAAAAGAATAAGTTCTTTACAGTTCACATTCCTCTTTTTCACTAGAACTAAATGCAGGGAAGATATTGCCATCTTTACTGACTGCAAGCTTCTGTCTAAGAGAAGACAAACAGCTGCTAAAGTTTTCACTGTTTGAATAAACAAATCTTGTGAATAAACACTATGTCTTTGCTAAACATAATTGTAAGATTCAGGTCTTTTCAACAATCCCATTTTTGGTTTTAAACAGATTTGCAGAGTTTTTAGGAATCTGTCTGAAGGTTTCACATACGTGCATAGGTTGGTTATCAGAAATATCTATATAGGATTTGTTATTAGCAAGGAAGACTTAGATGCTATTTCTGGGCTACCTATCATTAGACATTATCAATTTCTGTTCTTTTCTCAGGACTCACTTCACTACTTTTCTCACACTGAAACAAAGAGCAAGTTTCTTCCTATTTACAGATGCAGACGAATATGAACACACTCAGACGAACATAACTGCTCATTTGTGACTGACAAAGTGACCAAGTTTCTAATGACCCTCATTAGAAACCTGCTACTGTTCAAAATACACGATTTGCAAAGTTATGGCAATATAGGTGCTTGTTCCCTTTGCTCCTAGAGGGAAAAGACGAGCAGCTGAAAGTGGGCTGTACAGAGCTAAAGCCCAAACACATTTGACTGATGCCCGAAGTATCTCCTTCCTCCCCATCCATGCTTATTTTACAACAGGGATAGAGATGATCTATCCCTCCTAGACAAGGGTTTCACTGTCTTACATAAAAAGATGATTACATTCAAGAAATATGATCTCCTAGTGATATTCAATATCTTTCCCTTTGACTGAATTGAATTTTGCACAAAAAGGTCTTCATAGGAAGGAAACTGCAAGCATTTGCCATGAGCTTCATGGGGGAGGACTACAGGACACTCTTGCAAGACTGAGGTGACACCAGAGGTGTTAGGCCTGTCCTTAGGCATATGTAAAATAAGATTCTTCACAGCCCTTCACTGCCCTATGGGCATTCCTTCCAATGAGCCTCAAAACAAGCAAAGGCTGCAAATGGCCAAACAGATCTTAATCATGTTCCATTTTCACATAATGGTTAAGGTTAGAAGGGACCAGCATAGACACCTAGAGCATGTGGCACAGGGCGGCATCCAGGCGGGTTTTGAAGACCTCCAGAGAAGGAGACTCCACAACCTC
>JAUBOD010000918.1:740028-756546 GCA_032353885.1 Nothura maculosa
CCTCATGAGGTTCCTCTCTGCCCAACTCTCCAGCCTGTCCAGGTCCCTCTGGATGGCAGCACAGCCCTCCGCAGTGTTGGCTACTCCACCCAGCTTGGTGTCATCCGCAAAGTTGGTTGGGGTGCAAGTTCCTTGTCCAAGTCATTGATGAATAAGTTGAACAACAATTTTGATAGGGATTGAGGTGTGTGGGAGGGAAGGCTTCTAAAGGAACACTTGAAATTAGCAATCATTTCTGTTAAGAGTTAAGCGCACACGTTAACTAAGATTACTTTAAAATGCAAAGACCTATACAAAATGTGAGGTTTTCACACTGTGACGTGTGAGTCTCTAGAGTGTCTAAGGTCTGCCTCAGATTATGAACACAGTCTACTGTCTTCAGTGGTTACCAGTGATTGATCACGTGCAAACAGATCCCTTCTGCGCTACACTTCAAGCTGAGTTACTGAGCTGAGAACTAGGAGAACTAGCAGAGGCTCCTTTCTGAGATATCTGGATGTCTGCCATCCCAGAATCTTGGTTCATCAGTGAAAATTTCCAATGCTGAAAGATCCCCGCGTACATAACATTTGCCTTTGCAGCTGCTTAGGCAGAACGTGACAGATGACATACAGTTTGACTCTTAACCACATTATTTTTTGCAAAAGGATGCAACTATAACAGAACAAAGATTAGGACAACACATTTATGTCTACAGTCTAGCTGAATGTATCACTACAACTGATAAAGACTTATCAAAAGTAGTTTGAAACTCTAAATTGGGCACACCTAGCAACAGGGATGACATAAAGAACTCTGCTGTTGGGCCAATTCCCTAACCATTCATGGAAAACTTTGGGACACCACAGTGCATTTTGTTGCCGTTACTGCAAATACCCAGCTTATAAAGCTGCAAAGTTGGGAACAAGGTTTGTGCAGATTAAAGCATAAACATGTCCTGGGTGCAAGGCAAAGACTGATCCCACTGTACACTGAACACCACTGAAAAAGCATCTCCTTTTCCTGGGGTTTCGTTTCACAGACTTGGTTTTTAGTCAACTTGCACCTCATCAGATATTCATTCTGGCAGAAAGATCATTGTAATTGGCTGCTGCTAATGGTCTGTTACAAATCTAACAGCACCAAGGCAGGTATTGATAGTGTCGGTGGGGAGATATTCTTTTTGTGTGAGAATCGTTATAATTCTGCTCCTACACTATAATCCTGCGGATAACAAGTCTATTTTCTCAGCCCTACAAGGTTATTTCCTCTCAAAAAGCATTCCATGTGCCATACAGAGAATTTAAGAATTGGAGACACTTGAAGAGTTATAGAGGTGCTACTCCCTCATTATTTGGGTCTAAATTCCTCATAGAAAGAATAATTGACAATTATTCCAAACTAGTAATTTGGCTCCACAATAACTGCAGATAGCTAGTCCTCTTCAGAAGTCTTAATGTCTTGCAGCAGCTTCTTACTAAAAACTATAGAGAAAAATTGTTCATAGAAAAATAAAATCTTATCAGACTATTATATATATGCTGATCTGCCTAGGATAATATTTGTGTAAGCATGAGCATTTAAATAGATCCAGACCAATAGCTGTCTTTTTCCGTGAAAATCAACTGCAGTCAACTATTTATCTCACTGCAAAAAATGATTTACTCTCAAAGTAAACTACTTTCTATTCAGAAAGACTTTCACAATAGAAAACCATTTATACTGCAAAGATACACACAAGCTCTTGGAAGAACGAATCTTTAAATATGAGATGTCTGATGTTACGGTCATGTGAAATAGCTCTAACATAAACATTAAGAGTTGTCATCCTCTTTGATGACAGGCTTTCAGGGAGCCTGCAAACACCAGAAGGTATCTGACACACAGTACACAGCAAATATATCTGAAAGCTTCCCTTTGCAGCACTAGGAAGTGATATATTTATATAAAATATATATATATAGTTGTTTTGAACCACTCAGTCTAAACTATGAAGGGGTCTTGGTCTTTAAAATTCACAGTGGGGTCCACACACCTGAAGGCTAACCCAGTAAATGTATCACTGCAGAGAAATACAAGAGCTAGGTCCAAATGAAAGATCAGAAGGAAAAGCAAATAAATGCCTGCAGAGAAATAAATCGGTAGAGCAAATCCTCACGTGGGTGCTCTGTGCATAACGGAGAGAAAAATGAGACAGTTACATTCTGGACAGGAGGAGCAGGCAGAGTTCAGACACGGCACAGAGCCTGACTTATGCTTATGCACAAGAAGCATTCACACAAAAACGACATTCATTTATATCCCAGCAAATGCATTTAGGCCCATAAAATACACAGGCAGGAGGAGAGGGAAGGGAAGGTAAACCAAAATCTATTACCGCACTCTCCTTTCCTTCATCCTCCCCAACACTAGGAAATAATCATTGCTTGCAGTAAGCCATTCAATAAAATAAATACACAAAACTAAAATGTCAACTGCCTAGAATCATGAAACAAAATATAAGGAAGATGTCATGCACACAGCTAATATTACCTAAAATATAATGCAGATACTGCCAGCCAAATTGGAGAAACATTGCCAAGATACTGCCTAAGCCGCTCAATAGGGAGTCTATTGAATATCACTACTAAAGACTTCCTTGAGCTTTCGGTAAAAAATAGACAGCAGGAAGACTTTTCAAAGGAACATGAACCCCACTGATTGCCCCACTGACAGTAAAACAAGAATTTCATATACAAAATTTACTCTTTAATATACAGAATGCATTTTTAAAGTTAGATTACTGTGGTAGGCATAGTGACACAGGATACTCGTGATATGCCAATATTTTTTCTTTATTCTCTCCCACTATAACTTGCTTATTCAAATCAAGGACACATATATTCCATCTGAATTGCCTGCAATTCATTTGGGAATCGCAAGGAAGCACGTGCAGAGCAAGATCCTATGCAACATGAAAATTAACAAGCTGTAGATTATATTTGTCTTTGAAAGAAAAAAATGCATGTACAAATCCCTATATAGCAGCCACTATTCAAGCACGTCTCCAGTAAACTATCACAAGTTTGCAAACGTGTTTAGATGAATCACCTTTTATTATTATTTGACAAGTGTCAGAAATTGCATATGTGGGGTAAAAATCTCACTGCTTTCACTTAGTCTCATAATATTAAAAGGCTCTTGGATTTGTGTTTGCTTTTTTTTCTTTTTATAGCCTGTTTTTCTCCTATACCATTGCTTAAAGCTAGCTATAAATCACAAATCCTTTCCATCCCTTAATCAGATAAAACTTCTGGTCTTTGTAAATTTTTTCAGAACTAAAGATTCCTTAAGAACTCCCAGAATTTTGCCCCAGGTAGCTTGGATGAGTTCCCAGCACAGACTGCACACCCTATAGTGTGTACCAAACCCCAGACTCACCAACCACAGCAAATACTCCTGCTCTTTGGAACTGGTGGGAGGGAACAGCGTAAAGACCAAAAGCAAATTTGTCAGGCAGTGTGGAGCAGAAGGTTTATATAAACAAAACACTGAAGTCTTAAACAGCCACAGAGATTTTGCATGACTTTTTCCAGCTTAGATACAAATGTAATTGTAAGTTATTTATGATTAAATCATTCGGTCTTTTCCAACTTAAAATGATCTCTCTACCATTGCCATTAGGGCACACACTCGGTAAGAGATCCCTCTGAAACACAGGAACACTACTTCATGCCAACAACTTATTTCACATCTTCAAAAGCAGGCTTTTGCTTAATGAGGTAATTTAACTTTTGTACAAATTGTTCTGATGTCTTTGATTTAGCCCAGAGAGTCTGGTTTTTATTAGTTTCTCTTCTTTATTCATTTTGCCCTCTTCAGGAAAAGCTTCCTCTTTTTCCTGCTGTGCCCAATCTCATTTTCTATTATTTGGTTTGAATCATTCAAACTTCATTCCCAGAAGCAAAAAGGCAGTGGAATGAATGCATATTATTGATGATATGCTAAGACACCAGAGTTAATCTATAAAAAGTAAAGACTTGAAAGAAATCCTTATGTTGAGAAAATTCAAACTATATATAACAGCTTTAAAAAACTTGTAAAGCAAAAACAGAGCACTATTCCAATAAACTGTCAAAAAACACCTTTTACAGTTACAAAATTAAAAAGCACAATTTCTTTAACTAAGTCAATAAACGTGCTTTACAACATTATTGACAAGCTGCTCAAATGTCCAACATCTGTCTTTGAAATCTCACTTTACTGAAGCCACACCCACATGAAAAACAGTTAATAAAATAAAAAGACAATAATCATTTTAGATCCTTTTCCTCTATTCTTGCTGTTAAATGAATGTCCTCTGGCTAAGAAAAATATGTGGAAAAGAATTTATACTTCCAACACAGTTTGGTGGAGAACTGAGACGCAAATGCAAAGCTAAACCAAAGAATCAGCTATAGAGGAGAATTCAGCATTTAAGAGCAATGCAAACATTTTCTGTGTTATTTTAACATTCACTTCTTCCCTCTGAAACTCCTCAATTTAAGGGCTGAGATTCATGCCTTAATTCAAATAGGTTAAAGTGCCTGGGAAATAACTTTTTCATACACATTTACAGTAGTTTGTATCTGGCTGGACACACCAGGAGCTATGGAGACAGACCCATTTTTGTACATGCCCCAGCTCAATAGCCTGATCCTTTCCCTGGTCTTAAAATAATTCACACCCATTTCTAAATCTTTATTAATCCCAAAGCAACCAACAGTGAAAGCACTTGTTACTTCCAGTTCAAAAACATTACAGCAACAAAACCATCATAGTTTGGCCTCAAATTAAATTGAAGGGCAAGCATTTAAAATGCAGGAATAAATAAAGTAACACTCATCCATCATTTAGTCACAATCCGATGAAATTCCTTCAATTAGATAAACTTGCATTATTTATGTACTAGAAATCATTTTAGCATTGATGAACCTCATGCTGGTTCAGGCTTTTAAAGCACTTTATTTCCTCTCAACATACTGCACAAGTGACAATTTCTTACAACCTCCATTCTCAGAAATTCTATAATTTCCTAAACTTCTAACCCTATGAATGACATAGCAGGTTTACCTCAAAGCCTAAGGATATTTAGTAGTCAAGGAAGAAGCCGTGTTGACAAGGTGGATGAACCACCATCACCTGCTTCCTCTCTGCAGCACACCAAGGGGAAAGATAAAGCCGTGGGCCGTCACCTCCTGGGAACCAAGCTCTCCTTGCGAGCCCTGCTATTCCAACACCCTGTTACTGCCCTTAGCACTTGTTGCTCTCTGTAGTTTACCTCTGTTCTGCAGTACATGATGTCGCATCTACTGCACAATACCTAGTTGGCTTTTCAATGTGCATCAGCTAAACGTGTCTCTGGAATAAGAGATCAGAAATAGCAAAGCTAACCCCTTACCTTGCAGTGCTACTCATTAAACAGTTTTAGTATCTGTTTTCAAATTACTTTGTGTGTCAAATTCACATTAAATCATCTTTAAAATGTGTGTGCTTTGAAATCGTCTATTCATAAACAATGCATCATTTCTATATTCAAAGTGAACAGTTTTAGTGGAGAGGTAATGAACTCCTTTAGATATGTAATTGTATTAAAAATTCACCTTCTGTCAGGAATTAGAGTAAGTGAATATTTAATAAAGTCTCCTCGAGCTGATTCTGCAGACTCTCGTTTCTCTGATATTCAGGCTTTGTAATATTGTTTAATCTAAAGCATATGAGACAAATAGTGAAAAGGCTATAAAATCTGGTTTGATTTGAGAAAACACAAAAGCAAATAACAAACCAATTTTAGAAATACATTGCTTCAAGGACATTTTGGACAATTGTGTTTTTCAAGTGTGTAGCAATGGGACAGCATAAACAGCTGAAGTGCACTGGGTTATTGTTCTATTTTCTTTCCAAGCAGAAAAAAAATAGGACAGACTCCTTGTGTCTTGAGATAGTGCAAATATCTCTGTGAACAAATCACTTGAGAACTATTTGTATTCCCTTATCAAGGCAAAAGCAATCATGACAACCCCAGCGAGCGCCTCCAGAATAATGGGGGGAGACGGGGGAAGTGGATGATACAGATACATTAAAAGCAACAGATGATTTTATGTCAGGTGCTCAAAAAGATCAGGAAAGGGCCATTCCAGAGCCACGTTTATGGTTCAGACCATGAGGAAGAACCTGCTCATCAGACAAAATATTTAATGGACAAGAAAACAAGACTTCAGAGTTTCCTGACAAAATGATGAGGATTCGTCTTACATTGACGTGCAGAGAATCCACGTTATCCCTTATAGCTTTAATCTGCTTTCAACTGAAGGAGGAACACCATTGCATTTCTTAAAGGCAAGTCACAGCTCTCACTCAGACTATGTGCCTGATGTTACACAGGGGAAACTTCGGTACTTCTCACTTTCCTTGAGAAGGCATTCAAGGACACTGGACAATACAGGGAACTGCATGCCCAGATATGGCTGGGATTGGAAGGGACCTCTAGAGATCATCTAGTCCAACCCCTCTCCTCCAGCAGGGACATCCAGAGCACCTGGCACAGAGTGACAAGATCTGCAAAGGAGGAGACTCCACATCCTCTCCAGGCTAAATCATCTCATTTAGATATATAGTTTAAAAATAAGAAAGCACAGAATTACCATTGTCAGCTTTCTTGAGTGCAGCTGCACACAGAGAAAAGCTTGAATACTTGGGGAAAAAAAATGGCTGCTGAACAATAATGCCACAGAACACCTTGAATAGCATGAATTTCCTATTCATTTCTTTCACACTGTATTTTTAGAGAAACTACAACTTCTATAGTAAGAATATTCCTGATGATGATGATTTTGAATCATCCTTAAACATTCATCTTCTAAAAGGCAGAATCAATTTCAGGTCACACCTTTCAGGATCAAAATTTGCATTTTCTGGGATATCTTGATTTTGCTTTCATCTGTCCCTGCTATTAATTCTTTATCTTTACAAAAAGAAAAAAAAATACTCTGTAGGATATTACTCTATGCTTTCTGATGTTTGATAAGACTTCTGCAATATAGTATAAAAATCATGCTTTTCTCAAAATTATTCAAAGAATAGACTTGCCACCTGCCTTCACAAGATACTTTAAAAAAAGATAGTAATGTATAAAAATAAGATTTCAGTAAATTATGTACGATTCACACACAACACAGGTACAACTACATTTAAGTACAAAATACCACTCAGCTTTAGTTATAAAGCTTTATTCTCAGGAAGATCAGAGTGATTAAGAAAATGACAACCGATTTGCATGCAGCTATCAAGATGCCTCTCATGCATCCCTGGGCACATCTCTTGGCATGTACAACAGCACTACAGACAGGCTGAGCTTCCGAGAAATAGGAATTTTATCGCTAGTGTCGGGAGAGAATCACCCTCCATAGCTAGACAGACTCTCTGAACAGTCATTCTCATTTTGACAGCTACACCTAAGAGACAGATTTATTCAGGCTTATTAATTCTGACTGAAGATGACCTTAAGTACTGCAGCTCACGGAGTACTGCATCAGCAATACTCAATGATGAGCAAAGTAACATTTTGCAACATTATGTGTTATATTTTTATACATCCTTTTGCATGGCAAAAGGGATGAAATCATTAAGACTGAGTGGCTAGGACAAGAAAAAAGATGAACTTGCAGAAAACAGAAGCACACACAGCACTGGGGTAAATTGCCCCAGAAAGTTTTCTATCAAATCTTCCCCATATATAATGGTGCAAGAGCCCTTCCTCCCAGACATACACCTGGGATTCTGGGCAAACCACCCATACCATTGCTTCGTCTTCAGCACCAAACAGCTCAAACACGGTCTCAGGGCTGCCTGCGCTTCCAGTGACATGGCAGAAATGAGCTCCTAGTCTCAGTTTCTCACAGCGGCTTCAAAAGGGAGTTTTTTTGCACACACTTGAAGCAAAGCAGAGCAGCCAGGCTGGCTGCGTTGCAGTTATGATGCAGGAACCCAACAACAGCATAGGGCAGCTGGATCATGCTCACACACGAACTGAATACATGCACGTGCAAACCAGAAGCAGTAGGTGACCCCACTTAAATGGCCTGTGATTCAGTTGCCTCTCTCTCCAGGTTAGAAAAAGGCACCCCACAACACACAAGCACCTGCAGATGGATTTCAGGACACTGATCCTGAGCTTTCTGCAAGTAGTGGCAGGAAAAAGAGCATTGAAAGATCACTAGCATGTGCCTAGGTCAAGAAAAAGAGAGAAAAGACCACTCAAATCTAGAGGTGTTTTTTTTTGTTTGTTTGTTTGTTTGTTTTTTCCAAACTATAGCAGTACATGGTAAGGAGTCAATATTTAAAACAGCTAAAATGTGAGAGACCTGTCTGAGGATATAAATGGAAATAGTCTCCAGACTTGCACTTTTCATTAGAAAAGGTAACCTAGTTTTCAAAGGAAATCAAAGAGAGAAGGGGAAAAAATCAAGTTCCAACTAAATTATCAATGACATGTGAGTGAACTTGTGTCTGCAACTCTGAACGTGCATCTAGCTGGGAGAGCACGACTGAAGACCAGACACAAATCAGGACTTTTGGGTCTATGTTAACACAATTTTGGTCACAGTAGGGTGAAAGAATCACATGTTGTTTTGTTCTTTAAGTTACTCGAGTTCTGCGAAGGCAATGCTAGCCCTGTCCCAATAATTAACATTTTTTTTCCACCCATTTCTATGCAACAAAAGTTTATGCTCTGAAGAACAGTGAACTACCTCTCATAGCGCATCCCTAGGCTTCCTTTTTTTCTGGGATGCATAAGGAAAGAATTCTACTTAAATAAGATGCGTTCCAAAATGGTAATGGATTAGATGTTCAAAATAACACAAGGGAAAAGCACCAAAGACAGAACATATATATAGGTACCTTTTTCACAAAAGTACAGCTATTTAGGAGTGCAGATTTAAGTATACACTATAAGCTCGTGAGATGAGCATGGTTAGTTCCACCATTAACTAGTGTTTGGATGAAGTGCACACAGCAAGCCGTCTAGCACCCTCAGAAACAAGGGGGAAAAGCATCTACTTTCTTTCAAACTGATCTGTATTCAGAAATAAAGAGGAGGAAACAATACACAATAACTTATTTTTATGAATGTCAGGAATGACAGTGCACTTTAATTTTGTAGCCAGCCCAAATTATGCCTGAGCCAAGTATTTCATTTTAAGAGTCTTTTTAAATCTTTCCAAAGGCCTCATTTTATGTGTTCATGAAATAACTCACTATTTTTTTAGCTTTCAAGAATGGTAATTGCTGTAAATCTTGTAAATTAGCAGGAGTAGTACCAGCAAGATACTCTGTTAAAATTCATCTACATTGTTGCTGGAATATTTACTGGGTAGTAAAATATTTAAAGGAAACCTACAACTCCTACAACTCAAAATGCATTTCATTTAAAAAGGGGCTTTTTTAATAGAGAGAAAAAATAATATTAAGAGTCCAATAAAAGAAATCATCTAATCTTGAGCAGAAAAATATTGTTAGGAAGCTGAATAATATTTAAAAAATAATAATATTTTAAAAAATATTAAAAAAACCTAAAGCAGCAACCACTCATTTTCAGAAGATAAAGTTTCAAATTCAGCTCCTTAGAACTGGAATTCAAATAGTTAGGCTCATTCTGCAGCCTAAGAGCATTTGCAGCAAGCACTCTGCAGAGAGGAGCAGTCACATTGACACCTCCCTCCTTGGGGAGATGATTTTTTCCCCCTCTCCAATTGAGACCTGTGCTCTGCAGGCCATTCTGATTGCTCTAACTCCAGGTCAAATTCTAAGATAACATAAAAATATCCAAAGGTTTGCAAAATTCCTCCCAAATTTTCCTTCCATCTTAAAAACTCATTCATATGGGAACTCACAAATAAATATGCACTGCATCTCTTGAATCCAGGGAAAATTGACATAAACTACTGACCTCCATTCTCTGGACTTGCATGTTAATGACTAATATAGAAATGTCAACGCTGCAAGGCAGCAGACGCATACCCCATCCCACAAATTCTGAATTTTTACATTATTTTTCCTCCTATTCTTTGTGTCAACAGAATTGTTACCAAAGCACTCTTACTTCTCCAAAGAAGTGGACAGCATTTCATCTCTGCTGCTTAACAAATTAAGTCATGCACAGGTGATTTAACCTCAGACCTGCAGTTCTACAGACAGATACCCATCCAGGCTAACATCTACTGACAGCTCCAACACATTACAGACGATGTTCATCTTCACACATTATGTGCGCCACCCTTGAAGTTTTGGTATTTGCTTTGGGGAGCTGTGTAAGAGGCTTCAGGCTGCTCCACAGGGATCTGTTTGTCACAGGCTTCTGCCCTGGGCTGCTGCTGTTGTTGCAGCTGGGTGGTCCCTGAGCAGCATCCAGGCTGCTCTCTGTGCATCCCTGTAGGACTTTAGGGCCTGGTGGGAGTCTTTTCCTCATCCCTTCCCGTTGGTGTTGTTTTTTCTTCCCTTTCTTTGAAAACACAGGCCTAAGTTTTATACCAGGTTTTTAAATAAGCCACTTCAAAGTCAAAAGAAACTAAATCAAAATAAACTAGTGTCCTGTCATGTAATAGTCATGCTTAGTGTCTTCCCCAAGGAAATAACAAGAGGGGAGAAGACATCCTACCAAAGAATTTAAATCATTCACCTTCCAAATAGAAAGTCCTCCATGTTGCTCCCATTAATCTAATTTAACAAACCAAAGACATTGTGGATTGTTATTCCAGAGGTTTAGAAATTAACATTTTTCATCTTGAAAATTTGCATGTCACATAAATAATTTTTAAAATTACATACCAGGCAAGATGAAAAAAAGATGAATTATTTTGCAATACTCCCATCCTCTCACACGGCGAGATCCATCTCACAACATTCCCTCTGCCCTAACCATTCCAGAAAGCTGCAGAAAATCAACCACCTTACAGGCAAAACTGAGACTGAAACCAAACAGGACTGTCAGTATCAGAAAGTAACAAGAAACCTAAGAACTCATTGTGCTACATTTGTAGCAAAGTCACAAGTTGGTGTCCTACAGCGTAAGTATCCTATGCAACAATGAAGGAATGGGGGGAAAACTGAACAAAGAGCAAGAATAAACTTAAATTGCAGCTACAGCTAAACAGCACTCTAAAAAGTAGAGACCAACAGGTAGTTTTCTAGTGTACTGCAAGTGAGAACTAGTCTTGTTTAATCCAGAACTAGTTTCTGCAAGTAAAGAATATTCTTCTGAGGAGCAAAGGATGACCAGCTCCAGGACTAAAACTAGAAGCAGAGCCTTAAATATTGTCACCTACCTAGCCAAGAATCTATAGGATCCTGGACTGTCAAGTTTCAGAACATTCCTGGCCTCACTGAAATCAGGGGAAATATGATATTAAAGGAAGCAGGCAGTTGCTGAGGGCAGTTCTGATCAGAGGAGAGGCCTCCACACAGCAGGAGCTCTACAGTGATGACAGCAACGTCAGCAGAAGGTTCTTCTGCAGATGCATGGGCTATCGCAGGGTTCTGGCCACTCCTAGCTAAGCTCTGCTCCTCTCAGGCCCACGTTTGGCAACACTGCCACCCAAGGTCCACCCATCACCAGCACAAGACTAACAAGGAAGAAGACCCAGCAGTATAAACTCATTCACATCAGCCCTGCTGACCCTTTCAAATCTAAATCACAGAATAAGAAGTAATTCAGATCCAGACTTCCATGCTATGAGCTCACCTTTGTTTATGGACTATAAATTCCAGTACATAGCTAAATTCAGTCAAGATTTATGCATCATGCAAGATGCTCCCAAGGAAAAACCACTCAAACAAAGTTGAGGCTGTCACAGAAGCCCTAAGCAAAGGGCTTCAAGTTTCCTTTAAAGGGCTTTAAGTCGTCAGAAAAGAGCTTTGGAATCCACAGGCCACAGACATTAAAGATAACTTTGTAATTCTGCTGTTTTGTAAGACTGACAAGAGAAGAACAACTGGCAGATCAAAAAGATACTTGTACAGAAACACACTAAGAAGCAAGTATAATGATACAAATGCACTCACGAGACATGCATAGCTAAAGGAAAAAAAAAAGAGAGGAGATAAAGAATGCTTACAGAAAAGTAGACAAAGTAAATTGTAATTTTATTTTTCCTTTACCTTCGAATATTTAAGGAGAAAACAAAACTATATATTCACTGAACTTTTAAAATAAGAATCAAAATTAAAATTTCCTTCCCCTTAGAATTGACTTTAAGTAAGTTTGTGGTAGAAGTTTCTGCTGTAGCCCCAGATTCTCGCAATCACTTTTTTTAAACATATTTCACAAGTTAATAGCAACAAGACAACATATCTTTAAAGTGAACATATATATACAGATCTATAAGCTAATCAATTGTTAAAGCTACAGTTACAACAATAATAATATACTTGATTAATGTAACAGCATTTACATGTTGCTACAAACCATTCTTTTTATTAGTCCAGCATATTCATCTAAGTTTATGGTGTATTCATCTAACTTTACAGTAAATAAAGTGTTTACATGCTACTTAAAACATCCTTTTTATAGAAAGGCAGCAATATATGAGAGGGTATAGGGTATTCAACTATGAAATGCCTCAGATTCACAATGCAAGAGTGGCTTGAAGACTTGTCAACTTCATGAGAAAAGTTAACAAGTACCAACTAGCATTTCAGCTCATCTCCATTATCGCCATCACGTGCATCATGAGCACTGGGCTCTCTCACAGCATTCAGGACATAGGCTGCTAGTGGAACAGAATAGCAGATGTAAATGAATGTGTATATAAATAAAGCTAAACACGTGCAGCTATGCTATGTGAACAAATAGATCAGGCTCACTAATGCAACGAACCTCAAGATTCAACTAACCTCATTAACATATAGGCATATTGGTATATTATCTCCATCAAAATATGACAGAAAATACACAGTTAAATGTGGTCCATAATATAAAGGACATTCTGGGCCTTCAATTATGCAGCAACATTTAATAGCAGCGAAATTGTAAAGGTTGCATTTTAAAATGCTAAGTTCATAGTCAAGTAGCAGCACCTTCATCTTTGAGTTTTAAGAACTATAACACAATTGTCTTAAATCCACAACAACGCCAAAATTAAAATTACATAATTTCAGCTCCCGCCAAGCTAAAGTATCTGCTCCAGATAACTCAGGACAGGGTTTAGGAAAACTTCTTTCACTATTGTTTATGAAGGTAAATGAGAAGCAACTCCACTGAGGCCAGTAAAATATGCTTCCTTATTGCAAAGCATTATGCAGCTGATCACAGTTAGAAGTTGCTGTGCATGGTCTGTCAACAGTGAATTTATAGTCTCACAACATATAAGCAAGAAAAATGAGAACAATGCTTGCTTAAAGAGCTGAACAATCTACCCGTATTACAAAGAGAAAATTAATAATATAGACAGCTATTGTTTATGACTACTTGCAAATTTCTCAGTGTGTCAGTCCATGCAGTTTAACCTGAAAGTATTTAAAATACCAGTAAATGGAGGTGTCATTGCATTGGTTGCTGGACTATAGATAAGTTTAGTTTGATTTGTCATAGTTAAAGATACATTTTTATGAAGAGTAGGAAAATTCTTCCTCTTTTCCACTTCCATTGCTATTTAATTGTGGTAAACCTCCTTTTGAAACAAGGCCTCGTAGAAATAATACCTAGTTAATTGATATAAATACCGTAGGATAACAGACCTGTGACTAACAGGTTTTCTAGTTTTTTGTTCAAACTGATTAGAACTTTTTCCTTTATTTCCTGAAGCATTACACAGTAGTCCAAATTTAGAGGCAAATATAGGTTTAAACCAATGGTACTTTTGTTGCCTTTGATATCCCACCTCTCAAGTACCTCAATGCCTCCTCTCTTCACCATTACCTTATTCAGTACAAATCCAGACCTCTACCTGTCCCCCAGGACTCAAGTTACAGAAGAGTATTTAAAAGAGCTCTAAGACAGTCAGACTCTCACCCTACAGCCTGAGTTTAGGCTCTGCTCTCACTCATCATCCTTGTGCCACTAGCACCAGCATGGCCATGGCTGGCAGTTTTCCCCAACACACCTCAGCAAGCCTGATATTTCATTAGACCTGCTGTCTTTGCAGCAGGCTGCTGCTGAGCCCTCAGCCCAGCAACTTGGGTGCCTAACAGAGCTCTCGCCACCTGCACCCTCTGGTCTTGAGCCGCTCTGGTGCGGCAGCGCCTCACCCAGCCACTTGGCTGCAGGTGAACAACTATGTTCTCTCACAGAAGCCCCTTGCATCAGGTACACAAACAGTGCCTTTTCCCTGGACAGGTAATAACTCATATCCCACACAGTGGAACAAACTGAGCAACCAGCAGACTGTAACTTGAGGAACAACCAAGGAAGTTGCAGACACTCTTAGAAACTTATTAACATTCCAGCCTCTCCTCTTTTCAGCCTCTCCTCTTTCCAGCCTCTCCTCTTTCCAGCCTCTATCCTTACTAGTCCAAGCAAAAACAGAAGAAAATTACTAAAGATATTAAAAACAATCTACACTAACCTGATGGTCTTCATGCTTCTAGCAACATAAATGCTTTTTGCAAACCTTGCTGCTACTTTCAGCTAAGGATTTTGCACTCCCTTAATGCTGGACAAGCTCTGTCCCTTTGTCTAGCTCAAAGGAGAGACCCTCTGGAGTCCTCCCATTCAAGATCCCTGAACTCACCTTCAAGAGTAGCTTCCCTTTATCCAATGCCAAAAGTTATCACCACCAAAAGAAAAACCTCTGATGACATACAGCAAAGGCTCTCTCTTTTTTCCCCCTGCTATCCCCATGCATGCTCACTGCTTTCCATGGAAAGCACAGGAACTTTATTGTCAAATATACTGGAAAATGGCCATCAAGTTCAAATTGTATCAAAGGAAATGTATGGAAATACACAATCACATTCTCCTGACTTGTGTCAGAAGTAAAGAATTTTTCAAAAAAAGTCTCCAAATGTTTTGAAAGCAGAATAAATTTCTTTGAAGCCTCTTTTTCAGTTTTGTCATTGTTTATCTAAGGCATAAGATGTAAGCCTGTACCACTGAGGTGCCTATTTTAATGAAAACACCATAAACCCTGAACACAAGCCTAGGAGTGAACCTGCAGCTACAGTGATTCACTGCCCCGGGCAGGAAAACAGCTCCTTCCTGTTGGTAACAGCCGAGCTCACGTGATCCCCTGGCACCATTTTACCCATATAGAGTGGGATGGCTTGTGTACACAAACCAGCCCTTTCAGACCCATTGGACATCTGTCTCTCTGGTTGGTCATTTTAGTGCAATTCTATCCTTTAAGCACATAGAAAATGAACAAAGCTTCCAAGATTATTATATGCTTCCTATACCACTAGCTTTTAGAGACTTCAATAACCTTTCCGACGTATTCAAGTCCAATAATTTGATGTATTTAAGTCCAATACATCACAAGTTCTAGCCTATTACTAAATTACCTTCTCCTAGGAAGGCTTACAATATATTTTGGAAAATGATGATTTTTGAAAGCAACTGCAAATCCATTGTTGATCTTTTAAAATCAGTTCTACACCTGCATTTACCCCCTCACAGATTAAGGGACCATAAACAATGTTCAAACTTAGTCTTTAAAAATAAACTGTTTAAGCCTTTGATTATGCAATTTCCTCAGTCAGTGTGACAATCAGTGTTCACTATTCACATGGCTAGAAATGAAGCATCAATGGAAAACTTTAACAAATATGAAAAAAAGGCATAAGGAAGACTAACCTCCCCACTTGTATGTAACCACAGGAGTTCCTTCTGCATTGGGAAAAGTGAACAAAACAGATCAATTTATCTAAACATTGTTTAAAAATTATATATATTAAATATACTTCTGTATAACTAATGCTATATAAGGGAAGAGACAGATAGAAAATGCAAATCTTACACCCGACAGGTATTGCCTTTTGGGAAAGGCCTTTTTGCATGTTACGTATTTTCAGTCACAGCCTTGATACTCTGCCAGACACTGCAGTGAGAAGACTCCAAATCCCACTCAAAGTAAGACCAAAGTAAAATTATCCAATAATCCTTTGCTAAGCTACCTAAAAATGAACAGAAATGAGGAAGAAAAAAATAAGTCAGTTAACATGAGCTATACAAATTAAGCACTGTACTACAAATAGGTTTAGGGTAAATAGGATGGTTCCAAGGTTCCTAAATATTCCTCTGCTCTGAAAAGCTCTTTCAAACACAAGTGTGGGCAACCAAGCAACAACTGTTACACTGAGATAGGTTAAAATGCAAGGAATTATAATAGTGCTCACTTTAATTAGAAACTAAATGGGTCTTGGTGTCTGTGATAACAAATAAGGAGCTTTACATATTCCATTTTAGAGGAACTGTTCAAGACAAACAAAATAGCTCTTACTCGCTATGCAAATACCAGACTCTCACAAAACCTCTAAAATAGATCCTATACAGTAATCCTTCCTATGTCTATTTTGTATGACCTTTGT
>JAUBOD010000918.1:764966-787775 GCA_032353885.1 Nothura maculosa
CTAATACCTCTTGATCATCAAATAAGATCAGTGGAAATGTATATAAGAGAAATAAGTTATCACAGTGATAATGAGGTGTCCCATGGTATCTTTAAAATTATGGATACTTTTAAAACACACCCTTTAAAAAGCATGGGAGTCTCAGTTGCTTCCTGATGGAAAGGAGCAAGTCTGGCTCTGGTGTGCAAAGGAATAAGGGAAGCCCATTACAGCTGTGGGAAATGTAAATCTGCGACTTCCACTGTATTTAATTTGAAACTAGCTCACTAGTGTTTGTTCACATGTTAAATAACATTTTCATAGTTTCTCCCCCAACCTTTACACTTAAGTCCCGGATAGATTAGTTAAGATCCAACATCGTATGTGAGTATTTCTTTTGGTCTGCTGTTCCTTTGATCTTAAGATCTTTCTGAATATCATTCCCTTCCTTATACTTTAAAATATGTTTTTGAGCATGAGTGGCTAAACTTGAATGGTTATTTTAGATGAATTTTTGGAGTCTTCTTTCTGCTAGGGTGTATTCTAAAACTAATCATCTCTTTTATAGTATTGTTATTAGTGATGATGGATTAGAGTCATTTGGAAGCAAATTGGTCTCCAAGGCTACTAGTTTTTTAGGACTGATAAAATTATGACCCTGTTTCACTTCCACCAACTTATAAAAATTACTCATGAGTATCACTACTTCTAACCTTTCATTTCATGCTGTTTTTATTTAATCTCTATTACTGCAACTGTAGGACATACTGTGGGGTAAGAGCTGGAGCTGCTGCACTAAAAGTTGCTTTCCAGCTTGCATCTACTGTACAGTCCTGTTTGCCAGTAAGAGTAATACAAAATTAATCCACATCCTCCCCACTTTGAGTAGATTAGCTGTGTAAATGTATCATGTTAGCCATGAAATAACATTTGATAAACCCATGTTTACAGGGTCCCCTTCCTAATATTTTTTTCTTAGCAGGTTTAGTAGAACTCTGTAGCTTTCCTAGTCTTGTCTGCTCCCTCTTTTCATAGTTCCCTATAAGAACACTTACTGGATTTGTTCTATACACTTCATCAATTATTAGTGTGTGTTTCTTTTTAAATGAATCGCCTGTATCTTCTAAGTTTCCAACCAACTAGCCCTTTTCTCTGTTACTGTGATCTAACACTGTTCATGCTTTCAAGGCTCTATCTCATTTGTTTAGAATGGGACGTTGGTAGGCATCACTTGAGCAGCTTTTAGAACTCTCCAGTGCTACCAGTCATCGAGTCCATAAATTATGTTTGACCTTACTAATTTATTGCCTTAGTTTTTCTAAGCTTCCAGGTGTAACAGAAGCAGGTTACCAGATCTGTTTTATCTTTGTTAATGCAAGCTGAGGTATTCTCATCATATTACCCAGACTTTTTTTTATTCATGCTCAGCAAAAATGTAGTTAATTTGATTGCTTCAGTAGAAATAGTTTTCATCTGCACATATCATTAATATCAGATATGACAGGATTTAAATTTAGTTATTCCTTTTTAAGACCCTCTACTCTTTGTTTTCTTACTAGAACTAGAGAAATTGGAGGTAGATGTACCAAACCCTAACTACTACTACTACTAATACACTGCTCACACCATCCTGCACTTTCAGCTGACTCAGCCCCTCAGTGTTGAAAGGCTGTAGGACCAGAATAGAGCTGAACAACTGATCTTTGGTGGAAAACCCTACGCTGGATCAGGAGCCCAAAACAAAACAAAAACCTCTAAAGAAATAGGAACTTTTTCCCTTTTCAAAAATGTTAATTTTTGAGATAACAGCAGACCTGGCTGTAACTCCCACTCTTTTCTCCAAGAGTTAAAAATTAGAGTTTCTAGAAATAACATGCTGAAAGATGCTGACTAGTTGGATGGGAGAGGAGGTAGCACATGGGAGAAGAGTAGAATCTATACTACCACACACCTATGCAGGGTAACCCATAGCATGCTGATTTTTAAAATGGCATTTTGGTATTCCTTTAGGGCACCTTCAATGGGTAGAAGATAAATTAATTCAGAAAACCAGAGGTAGAGAAATAAGCCTATGACTGTTTAAATGTTGTAAACAAAATCACTTTTAAGTACCGCTTTTCTATTGTTAGAATTGTTTGAGGAAAACGAGACAACAGCTTAAGGAGAGTTCGGAGTTACATCTATGTGAATGCTATTTTAGTTGCTAGTTGTAAGGAAAAATCCCTTATTCAGCCTGATACATAACAAGAAAACCAGGATGGGGGTAATATAATTTCATCCCTTTCCCGAATTCTCTTTTTACTATGAAACTATATGGATGAAACTATAGTTTCACTTCATTTCCAGACAGGTTCAAAATTCAGTATTTGATATTATCAAGTAGGCTTCAAGGAATTTTACATTTTACCTTTATACCTAAGAGGATGTAATTTAGAAGACACCTTCGTGTTTTGATACTTGTGATGGTTCCAGTTTGGGTCTTTCTTTAGCTTGCTGTAGAACATTATGTTCTACATTTCCACAAGTACAGCTAAACAGTCAGAAAGACCTTGTAAAATCAAACTTAAGTTTTTGAACAGGGAGAGTGCATCACAGGTGAGAAGTTCTTGAAATAACCAAAGATGAAGCTTCATTACAAATAGGATGGTAAAGATTCTCTCCGAGTATACTAGATTACATAGCTCAGAGGCATACACAGCGTCACCAATTCTTTAGCAAAATGAGAGCAAAGGAAACGCAGCAGAGACAACTGTCAGGTAATCAGCAATTTACATTTCTCGTACAGTACAAAGCAACGCACTCAGAGCTAATCGTGATCGCCCAGGCAGGTGTCATTGTGGGCAGATGAACAAAAACATCTGTTCACTGTACAGTAGTAGGTAATCAAAAAGGCAAGAGAGATGTTAACCTCTCCACAGCAAGGAAGGAAAATACAATCGCAAATGCCAGAGTGCCTCTTGCTATGCAAGCAGTGTGCGACACCCTGGACACCACCTGGGATTTTCTCATTCCACCTGGAAAGATGGAAAAAATGCAGTAGTTTCAGATATGGAAGGGTTTCAACATAAAGAAAAAGTAGACTATTAGGAAAAGGGGGAAAGGAAGGAAGATATGTGGAAAATACTGCTAGTCTCACACTGAAGAATTTCTTGCTGCTCTGATCTGCAAGCTGAGTCTGCCACACAGTTAACCCAGACAGCTGCTAGTCAGCTGGAGAGGGGAGTTGGTTGATTTGGTTTGTTGGATTTTTTTTCAATGGACAAAAAATACAGGAGCACTGACTTTCAACAGCTCTTCTGCTAAAATAAAGATCAGAGATTTTCCTTTTTCCTGTAAAGAATAGAAACATCAACTTTTGCTCAATTATCGCCCTGAAGCATCAGGAACTAACCCATGTTGGGGACAGGATAGGAGGTTTGATGCATCGCCCTTTTGAACCAAGCGAGAAACCCCTACGTGACAGACACGCGTGATACTGGTGCACGAGAAACCTGCCTGGGGCAACTGGGACGCGTTTTCCAGGTTTGAATTTTAGCTCCCTAAGCTTACTACAGCCCGTTGAAGGGATATGATGCCTTATGCAGTAATTAGACCGTGAGTTATTCACACACACAAAACTTAATTTTTGTCATCAATTAAGTAACACAGCACAAATCATTTCTAATATAAATTAAAGCTACTCTGTTGCTGGAAAGGAAGGCAGGGATTGTCTTGGCAGCCAGAAATATTTATTTCTGCTGCACAATAAATAGGAATAGAAAAACAGTTTAAAGGTTTAAAAACAATTGGGGCCTCAGCAAGGAAATAGGGAAGTGGAGATGCAGTTGCCATGACAACCAAGCGAGGAGGAGTTGGTGTGGAATGGGAGTGGCCCAACGGCTGCCAGGCCCTGCCATGGAGTGGACTAGCGCAGGGAAACGTGCTGCTCTTTAGAGGCCAGGATGACGCATGGGCTCTATTGCAGCTGCCCCGCTGACTTCCTGAATCTGTGATTATTGTTTAAAAACATTAAATAGAGTTGTTAAGGTGGAATAAATAAATAAATCACCCCAAGACGTGATTCAATTAGCTTCCTTCATCTACAGAGAGGAAAAAAAATCTTTTTTTTTTTTTTCTCCTTCAGTTTCACGGACAAGAAAATAGAGTTATAGAAGATGAAATGATTCACACACACACACTCCAAAGTGAGCAGCGCTGGTACAGAATCCGCTACCCTGTTTTTTAAGATCTCTGCCCATTCTCCTCACACCAGGGTATGCCAGATATCTGTAAGACACGTAGATCATTACAAAATTATTATTTTGTCAAAATATAAAATACCCTGACAATGGGATACAGATGGATTCTCCACATTAAGCTGACCTTGCAGTGGGTATGGGGAACACAATGACACAGCAGCCGGCTTTGTCAGGCAGCTGTTCTGAGCGCCTGCTCCGGCAAACGGCACGTGCCAACCTCCGACCAGCTTGACTTGTTCTTATATAGCAGGAAAGTAACTGTTAGTTGTTATCCAGCATAATATGCTCAGTAAGTTTGACATCCATTTAAATAAATTTTAAATAATAGTATTTAGAGAAATTATTCTGCTGTACTGCACATTTGCTGTTTCAGCATTCAATGAATAACATTATGCTCTTTTTTTTAATGGCATTGCCACCTTTTCCATTAGCTATGTGGATCACGCAGCTCTTTGAAAAATGCCACTGTATAAATAGTGTTGCAGAGACCCTAACTGAACTTCTAAGAGCCAGAAATGAAACCTAGACCTGTACCTTGCTGGTAAAAGGATGAAAAAAATTAGGATAGGAAAGGTTGAGGGCGAGGTTGAGGAAAAAGATTGTGGTCGAGGCTTATGGATATTTTTCTCTACATTTTTTGACTGCGCCATTAGAATCTGGAATTGCTCATGGGTCCTTCATCCTACAGGGAGCAAAAAGAGTGTTTCTAAATGTGCTCTTGGAAAGGGAGAAAGGAAAGGTCTCATCCTCAGGAAGGGAAAAACCTGGTAGCCACTGATCTGCTGCATCAGCCAGCGCTGATATTCAACCAAACAGGGCTTTGCTGTTAACTGCAAAACTGTCACACTTACCCAGCATGACAGGAGGATAGGAGAAACAACACATACACATACAGATCATTAATAGGAATGAAGAATTCTTTTTGCATGTCTTCATGAGCCCTCATCTGCCTAACAGAAAATGAAAGGGCTGAAGGGGCATCTTGCTGAAGAGGAGCTGTCTCTCCAGCAGGCCGTGCGAGGACGCTCCCCGTCCACCTGCAGCGCTGCCACCCCCGCGCCAGGGATGCCCGAGCTTCAAGACGTGCCCGTCACCGGGCTCCAAAGCCCCACGGGCCGCACGTCTCCCCCGCCTCTGCCACTTGCCTTTCCTGTTTGTTTTCCAAGACATGCCCATGTCTTCCAGATCCAGCACTGCAGAAAATTGTTTCCAGCCAAACAGCGACAGCTCGCTCGCATCTCAAGGCACATCGAGTCCTCGGATGCCTCTCCCCAGCCCAGCTGGGAGTATTAAAATGCCAGCTTTCCAAAGCTGGGGAGGAGGACAAGGCTGGCATCCTATAAATTGTATCTATCCAATTTGGTTGGTCAGACCAAGGAGGAGGGAATTCTGCAAAGGTTTTAGATACTGCAGCATTTAATGTGCAGCTGTCCAGGTAGGGAATAGAGCTGTTTAATGCAGTTCTGCTCTACTGCAAAGCGAAGGTGCCAGCGACTGACGGCTTATTTGGAAGAGATCTAATCTTAACTAACGGCAGACGTGCCTTTAAAATTAAACTTTATGTAAGTCCTGTCTTCACACGTTGCTTGTAGATTAAAACAGTCCTTTAATTTGAAATTACTAAAGTATCAATTCAATTTAAATTCACCTTCAAAGTCAATTACTGTAAACCAAGTGATCAGTTACTCTAATTCTCCTAACCGTGCATCAGCTAGAACTTAATTAATCACTACTTTAACTAGTTCATCTTTTTTTTAAAAAAAAAGCCAATTCAACTTCATTTCCCTGAGATTTGCTAAGTAGGCAACCTTAAGAATGACATGTGCGAAACTCAGAAAGCTAAATTATCCTGTAGTGTTATTGTGAAGGAGTGACAACCTGTATTTCAGGACTTGTTCCAGTGAACACAAATATAATTGAATAAAATTAACACTTTACATTCAATAGAACATAAACTTAGGTCTGCTGGCCTAGTAAAACATCCTAGCCATGCTTCTCATGCAATATCCCTTGCAAATGGCCCTTGAAATTTAGCATAGACCCAGAAGGTGGTCAGACCCAGAAGACCCACGTCAGTCTATACCTTATATTCTGTTGGTTAAAGTGCTCTCTCAGGAAGCTGAGGGAAAGTTTAAGACTGAACCTAAGTCTCTTGTATTCTGTATAAAGGCTTCCCTAGATAGGCAAAGACCACGTCCTGCTTCTTTCTCCAGCTAAATGCAGGTCTCCCTGCAGTAACCATGCTAACACCTCCTAAACCAGGTCACGTAGCAGAGAAAATAACTACATGTTCCAATTTCAAAAATGGCATTACAAAAAAAGATATATTCTAGAAGGATTTTTGAAATTATAGGAGAAAGAAAATGCAATCTGTCATCAGTGACTTAAACATTCATTTCTTCAGTAACACCAACAATTTTCAGATGGGATTACTAAATGAAGTCTTTGGTCTGCCTTAGAAATCAATGACCTCTGAAAAATTAGTGACCAAATAGAAATAGTGGATGACTCACAGTAAGTTTATTGACCAAAGAAAGAAAACAAAACCTCTAACACCTCACTAAAAATGAAAGACGGGAAGGGACTGCAAAATAAGAGATACAAACTTATCATTAAAATGGGCCACGTCTGCAACAAACCAGACCAAGGAAAAGTACCTATAGCAGAATGTTCTCACCTGTCCACTTATGACCCTTTTTTTTTTCCCAGAAAAATAGTTAATTAATTAAAAAAAAAAATCTGCAAAGCCATTCAGTGAACACTAGACCCATCTAGAGTAGATGAAAATATACTTCCAAAAATTAAAAAGTCAACTAAAGGTCAAATTAGGAGAATTTTTGTTTGTGTATGTAAAAACCATATTGACATTCACCTTGAACCCCAAACATTTTCCATTTACACAGAAGTTTCTTTTTCACTGGCCATTTTGATAGCACCTGTAAAGTGTGGTTGACAACTTCCCTGTGACATTTCCTTATTCTGTAGGGCTTAGACATAAAACCTTAACTTCCTGTAAATTCATTCTTTGTAAAAAGGGGTTATTTACACAGCTCTGCAGTATCTGAATAAATATTGTCTATTCCTTCCTCATGTCTTTGCTCAGTTCAAGTGGTCTCATATGAAAGTCCAAAGGACCACAATTATTCTCATATCTCATTTTCACAACAGACGGTGGTTTTACACTGTTGGGCTGCTATAATAGGAATTAGAAGAAGAAGAAAATTGAAATATATGCTCAAATATTTGCCAAAAAATTAAATTTTATGGAGAGCTGCCAAAGAATAGGGAAAGCATTTACAGTAAACCACACAACAAATACTGCTCATTCATTCTAAGAGCCTAAAGACCCAGAATACTCCATTTGGTAAACTCAGATGCAAGAGTACTTAAATTAGATGTCTTTTTGTATAGTTATGTGCAGTTACTCAATTTCTCTGTAGTGTCTAGAAAATAATTTGTCAAACACCAGACTACCTTGAGATGCTGTTAGCACTAAAACATCACCTGTCAAAAAAGAAATGACTTTTCCATGAAGTGTACTTCTAAACGTTGATAAACTTATGTGAAAACAGATAAGAATAGCAAGATTTATCGTACAAGAGAGACAGTGTCTCTGCACCATCAGGTACCTTCACATTCTCTGATGAACAAGCAATTGAAGCCGTAATTGTTTGTGCATCCCTGCAAATGTCAACAAAATCAAACATCTGTCAGACCAGATGAGGAAATATGACTCAGTTAATAAACTTAGCACTCCACTCATCCTTGAAAAGGTCGCTCAGACTTTAACAAGCGGTGCAGAGCTTGCTAGCTTCTGGTAAATGACCATGTTGCAACAATAAAGGTGTGGCCATGCTTTGCTCCCCTTCAACTGTCATATTTGGTTAAGAAAACACATTGTATTTAGGACAATCTGTTCAAGTATCCTTTTTAATTATGACCGAACTTAAAATAAAATCATTTTTTACCTAAGTAACATTCATGACCCCTGTGACAACCCCCTAAAATAAGCAGAGGGCACAACATACACACAGAGGCAGCATTTAGTTTTTGCCCATGTTCAGTGGCAACAAATAAAAATTAATGCACAGTTCAAGAGTGGCTTCAAGCCATGAGCTACGAGCAGGTATTGCTCTCCAGCCAAGCACACAAGGGCTAAACACCCTCTTGATTACGGCTTGGCTTGGTGCATCAGGCTCTTCGATCTAGCTCCAAGCCCTGCCGGAGACAGATCATGGCAAACCCTGCTTGTTATCCTTACTCACCTTCCCCAAAAGGCTGTTTGGGGAGCCCATGAATGTCTCCCTTAGCACAGAGCTATTTAACTGCAATCTGATCTTTTAAACCCATTTCCAATGCCCTTCATTACTCTCCTTGTCCTTCATCCAAAGTAAATGCTAATTTCAATACTATTTAGGGATGAATGCAGGCATGTTATGAAAGAGATGCCTGCTTCAGCAGGCAGTGCTCGAGTGCAGGCTACAGCTCCTTGGTAATACACTTAATTTTTTGTTTGATAGCTAATACAGCCTAATGCAAGAATGTAATGCCTTGGGTCTCATTTGACTATAAAAATCCCCGACAAAGTGTTAATATTTCTGGTACTGATGAGTTCCTTCTGTCCCTGCTTGAAATAAGGAAGCTAATCCTGGAAGATACTGTTATATAAGAGATCAAAACGACCAGCATATGTCACAGAGTGGCTGGCAGGCTACGTGAGCACAGATGCACAAATCAGTTGATCAAGGCCAGCTGGTGGGAGCTGGCCCAGCTCTTGTTCCTCTGTTCTTCTCCCAAGTATCTGACCCCAGAGCCAAATCTGGGAGCTGGCTTCAGAAATCCTTTCTTTATATGTGGGCTGGTTTCAGCCAATACGTTAAAACTCTAAGAAGGTATGTGCTTTGGGTAAAGATGGTTTTGAGGATTAGATGTATAAATTAGGGAAGATTATACAAATCCTGTAGGGAGGAAGGGAAGGGGGTGATCTTCCTTGCTGCTTAATTCAGGCATGCAAGAGATCCACAAGCCCCAGAGAGGGTAATACTACTTGCACAGAGCTTTTTCAGCCCTAAAGCCCAAACCACTCCATTACATGTCAGCTTGTCTACACCTGCCAGCAATGGGAAATACAGATTACAACATTCAGTGCCAAGATTGATCAGTGCTCTCAGATGGACGACAAGCATTTTTGCATATCCAGTTCATTCCCAAGGACTCTCTTTGGGAAATAAGGAGAGATTTCAAATGGAATTCAGCTAAGAGAATAGCCAGCACTTGCACCAGGCTATTACTGCATTCTCTTTCAGGCTATTCCATGTGTTTAAGCCAGCCTTTCCTACTGCCGATACGCTGTTGGTAAGCAAAAAAGTAACATCCAAGGCAGATCAAGGTATCACTATGAGGTGGTGGCCCATGGCATTTAAATCTCCCATTCATGCAATTAGCCCATAGGAGCATTTGTTCTGTGTATCATCCTTTGTATACACCATCCTAAAACGTTTCTTAGTGTTTCCCCCAAATCCATATCGTTGCAATGTACATTTGCAGAACAGTAGCGCCTTTCTTCTTCAAGCTGCATTATCACTTAGCAGCAGATGAGGGATGGACAAGCCTAGTGTGGGCCTGGGACCATGTACCATAATGGACTGTGTTCTCAGCCGGTATAAATAATGTTTAGTGCTTTACACGACGTGGGAGTGTGACTCCCATCTCACCTCAGTCACACATTAGAATGAGCCTTGGCATTGTATGGGGACTAGAAATGTTTCTAAAGGAGATGGAAGCTCTAAGGTGTTGAACTGAGGGGCAGGGGAAAATCCGGAGGGTCTAGGTGAGTAGCGGCAGAAGATCCAACTCCGGTCAAGACTGATGATTGAAGTAACAACAAAATAGAAATAAGGCAGGGTGCAGTGAGTAGGAGATTCCAGTCAGCAGTGCAGAGAGCTTTTGCCAGGCAAATAGAGATCTGGAAGAGCTATACACACATCAGGTAGAATTGGCAATGAGGAAAACCTCATCTTCATCACACAGAAACAGAGTTATTCAGAAGAGAAAAGCAAGCCAACAAAACCCACATGTTTTGAAGGCCTGCTTCCTGCTCCTTTCAGTTCACAACTGAACTGCCTGTCCACATGCCACAGAACTGCAGTCAGCCACATAGGCCAGCTGTCCTGTGTTCATATGATGTGGCCTTCTGTGTCCCCTCCCTCAGAGCCTGGGCTACTTGAGAGCACAAAACTCAAATTTAATAGCTAACTCAAAACTTCCATTTCTATAGGGGAAGGCAAATTTCTGCTGAGCAGAAAGCAAATATTCAAAATTCCCATAATGATGAAGATCCAAAGCAAACAGAAAGACTTTTTTTTTCCTCCTTTTCCATATTGCATGAACAAATTCAGAGAGGATATGTCCCTCCGTACAAAATAAACATGGCAGCCCCAGTGCAATGTGAGCTCCCAACAAGAGAACAAAACAAAGCAAAAAAGCCAGGGGAGGAATTCTCTCCTCTGCTCCCCCTCTCCTTATATGTTTGTTTCTCTGCTGCTAGGTAACCTCAAAAAGGTGGAAGTGAGACCACCTTTGGTCTCAGCCAGTAAGAATGTTCTTATGAGACCAAGGTTGAATATTAAACAACCTTTTACATGCACTTTTAAAACTCAAATCCTGTTTCAAAGCTGGCAATTGGATGATTAATCTCCATCAGGAAAATATATTTCTCTTTGCTTTATATTTTTACTCATTACTAAGGCTATTTTTCTACTTTGGGCCATATTAGTATTTCATTTACTTATATTGTAATGATTAAATCCGATTTGCTACTCTGAAATCTTAGTTCTACCAAAGAGTAATGGATATAGTACATAGTTCAGTTAAGGAACTGATTTGCCACATAACCTCTATTAAGTAATTCAATTTATTTCAATAAAACTAGTCAGTACATGAATAAAAAAAATCTATGGTAGTCTCGAGTTTCTACACAAATCATAATTTTTTGAACAAGCACCAAAGAGAGATTTTGACCCATTCCTGACTTCTCACAGCCAGGATTTATAAGAAAAATCATGCAAGAAATGCACAAAAAAAAATCCAAAAGAAGCTACACATATTGCGGCTTTGCAACTATACGACTATGACCTTATCCTTTCCAAATATATGAAATACCAGCTTGAAAATACAGAAAAAAAGGGTTTCTATAACCTCAGTGAGCTAAATTTCTCAAAACAATAAGGAAAGAAAAACCTATTACTAATAAAGTATTCTCACTTTAATCATGTTTCCTTCATTACTTCCATATTTTAGGTGATATAAAAGGAGGAACAATTATTGCCTTGTTCACTTTGATTTATTTGGCTCAAAGCCTCCTTACCTAGGTAATGTAAAATAAGCTGTGCTACATGGGTCATTTATGATGTGATTTAATAAGATGCTTTTTATTTCTACCCTGCAGGGAAACATATTAGTTTGCAAGCATCTGGCAAAAAACATTTTTTCTTTCATTCTCTATTTTATTTGAGTAGAGTTCAGCCTACAAGGTAATTTAAAGATGCAATGCACACATTCTCATAACAACAATCTACTAAAACAGGACTTCAAAATACACATAAGAAAATGATGCCTGGGTGCCAACCTAAGAATAGTCATTACTACAGGCTTGGCTAGTTTGGAAGTTTCCTAAGGATATTTGTGTGTAAATTAAGACTGTTCTTTTTCCTTCTCTGAAGTCATTAATACTTTTCCTTAGCAGCATGTGCCTTTACAGATAAAATTCCATAGGTACGGCAGGTACATGAGGTAGTCCTGTGGGTATAAAGCAGAGCTAGGAAATTCAGCAAACATGCTGAAAAAAATGCAGTCAAGTATGCTAGGCTCAGATTTACAAAATCATTAAAAGTAATCTGGCCTTCTTCTTTGGCTTTCTGAGGGTTCATTTAACTCCATACTGTGGCAAATACACTCAATGATACTGCATTTGTGGCAAAAAAAGTTAAATGATTGGGTTTTCAAGACTGATTAGAAACCATAGGGGAAGATCCCCTGTACAGCCAGTGGAACAAACCCAGCCAGATGCCAATTTTCAAGCATCACAGCAGTTCACATGGCAAGTCCCTGTTTCCTGACACTCAGAGCTCTCCAGGATTGACATTTGAAATAAAACCGTATCTGCTTAGATTTATCCAGGAAGTGTTTTTTTGAGTGAGAACAAAATAAACCAAAACACATGCCACTTATTCTTCCCATTCCTAAAAATAAGCACTTCACTGCACATTTCTACAGATAAACAAAATAAACCTTCAGCTGTTTCCATTTTTTTTGGTCTATATCTTTATGTTCCGGCACTGGAGACTTATATATCTAGCATGGATTTTTCACTAGGTTTCAGGTACGCTTTAAGATCCGTTCCAAGGGGAATTTACAATTCACTCTGTAAATGCCCAATTCTCAGAGACTATAGGTCTATAAGAACCTGCCACTTCTGCAGTGTATCAGAAGTTTATCCCCTCATGTTTGGCCCGTCTGTAGCAAGCCATGGTGCTGGCACAGATGGGCGATCCTGAGCCCAGCCTGGCAATCTAGTTCAAAAGCAATTGAAGAGTTGGTTGGCAAGTCAGTGAGCTCTGTTCAGGAACCCCTCATGAGTTCCTGCCCCTGCCAGAAAGTGCAGAAATTTTCACATGGTGGGAACAGACTTACCAAATAGTCTCTTTGGCCTCCAGCCTCCAGCCAACACAACCTGGTAGAGTGTTATGCTAGGACTCTCTGAAATAAACCTATGGACATCATTACACTATCAAGACAATGACACTCCAGTTACTTTATACTGACACCGATCAATTTCTAAATAATCATTTCTCTTCATGTGATCTTACAAGCTACAGGATGTAAATGCCTGGCAGCTGGGATTTTATGAGTTTTCCTACTCCCTATAGCTTTGTTAGCTTTTACTTAATTCATGTCCTAAAAATCTACTACCTAGTCATCTACGTTTTGGAAATGTGATAGCCAGACCACATCAAGAAGCTGCAAAGTATGAATTCTTATAAGGCTTTTGTGAGGGATTTAATCAACATTACAAAGCTGCAGCACTGTTCTTTATTCTTTGTTCCCTCTATAGAATTGAAATACACTTTATTTTATCTGTGTTTTATAAGGCATCCACCGCTGTACTAGTTTATAATGAGAAGAGGTAAGATATTGGAAATTATAGATAGCTTCAGGCCAACTTTACACTCATTTTCTTTCTGTAGCTCGGAATCTCTATTTCTGAATCTATAATCAAAAGGACTACAGTTGGTAAAAGCAAGCTCTGATTTGGGATGTCATACAACAAAAAGGCTAAAAAGTAGGAACATTTCTCCATTGTATGGCCGTCAGTGTTAGTACATCAGAATCATTCATGAAAGAGCACACATGGCACCACATCTATGCAGTGTTATATCTCTCAAAGAGCCATGCTGACAACCATTGCTATGTCACCATACAATTCTTATGAGAGAAATTTCTGTTTCATTTTACATTGTCTCTTCTAACAAAACAATAAGGGAATTCCTGCCAGGTCACCATCCTAAAAAATTACAGCTTTATGCTTGCAGATTAAGATCATCTCATCTTTATCCAGATTGTTTTATCTATAAACACAACGCCAGCACTACCAGAAAAGATCCTTGTATGACTCTGTAAGCAGACTTCTACTATTATTCTGAGGGGCGATTTAACTTCTAGGTTTCCAATGGTGTTCTTTCTATTTCTGAGAAAAAAAGTAGTGAAAAATATGCAAGTTTGAGCAATATTTTTATTTTTTTTTAATATGTAAAGCATTCACGGCTTTCTAGCTAAAATGGTTTCCTCGGGAAGCAAGGCTTTTCAGTCAATATTTGTTTCTGCTACTACAGTGGTAATATTGGTAATGTCTGATGTTATGTCTTCTGGCAGTATTTACGTATGTGAAATAAGAACACAGTAAAGCACTTACCTAATGGGATCTGTGGTTGGTACATCAATATAGTCACATAATCCATAAACACTTCTCTTTCATAAGCACTTATCAGGTTTTTACTGATTATTTAGAAAAAAATCATTACTGTTCTCTGAAATTATTCCCTCTATTATCTTTAGCCTTAAGTGCACTCAGATGATGCTAAGAAACATAGAAGATGAGAAGCGATTTGAGGAAAGACTGGAAATGGAATATTTGGAACCACGTCAAAGCTCTTACAGTTGGAAGTCTATTTTTATAAACTGCAACCTGCATATATCTGGTTCCAGATGGGGCAGGGAAGAATCAAAAAATATAAAGATTGAGAAGGCAGAGATCTTGAAGAAAGGAAGAAAAAAGGAAGAAAAAAAATAACACTGAGCTTAAAACAGTATGAGCTTTTTGTTGTTGTAGTGGTTTTTGTTTATTTTTTCCTTCCTCTTACTGTGGCCTGAAGTTTCTTTCTTTTATAAACTTGATCAAGTCACTTAACATCTCATGGCTATAGCTACTGAGGAACTGATATTTTGAAATCCCTATCTAGGTCTAGAGATGTCTCGTTCCTTGTTAACTACATTTTGCCAGTAAAAAATTGGCTGTTGCATGTACAGAGAACTCCTTAAAACTTGCCAGGGAGAGGCGAGATCTCCTACTGCTTAGATTCTCAGCTCGTAAATCAGCTATAAGGCATCCATTCAGTACCTTCCCCTAAGCTAGTCAGAGTACAGTTTCCAAAAGAAAGAAAAGGCACATGAGGTCTCTTAGTTAGCTGGGTGCATTAAATTCAACGGGAGACAGAAAACCTGTGTTCAAGGGTTACTGGGGTATCTCTGTATACGCTATATCAAGTATCTCTGCATTCAAAGTCCTCCTGCAAATCTCACAAATCGTAATACAGGATGCTATGGAAGAATTTTAAGTAAGGGCACAAGTTATTCTCTGAGGAAAGTTGTAAATAAAGCTTTCTGCAGCAAAATGTACCTAAGAATATTGAGGCTGTAGACATGACTCTCTGAACATATTCTCCATATGGTTTCAGGAATACAATGGGGATCTGGTATGGGAAGGATACACTTATTCCATAAGCCATCAGAATGGGCAGCCAAGTCTTCGAGTAAGAACTGTCAAGTTGATGATTTTACTCAGGTGCCAATAAAGAAATTGCTTTAGAAATAATATAGAATATAACATAATATAAACCAATATTGGGTGTAATAGAATTGAAAAAAACTACTCTATTTTGGCATGTGACGTGAGACATAGGAACAGTTGCAATGCATGACTAGCTGCATTTGCCAATACCACACTCACCAGCAAAAGCAGAATGGCTCAACATTTAACATGCAATATGGGTAAGAGGGTTGAAGAATGATTACTAGAATATTATTTGCAAATTCTGAAAGCAGAGACCCTAGACTATGGTGGACATTCTGGTAGAATCAAAAGATTATTTAAAGAAATTCAAAAATTTCAAGAAGCAATGCCATTTACTGATGCAAGACACTAAAAGTTGTTCAGGAAGCATATTTTGTTACTACAGTTCCCCAAGGAACAGGAGAATTGCACCGATTCCTCTACAAGACCATCATTCACCAAAACGAGTAAAATGAAATCTTTTATCTCCATTGGGAAAAATCTAATCAGGACCAAATGAATGTGTTGATACTGTTCTTACATAGGCAGCAAAGGACTATGCTTTAATGCTCCGTGATAACAAACCTGACTACAATAGCAGACCTAAGGGAGCTAAGACAAATGGTTATAAGCAGTTATTAAGAGCTAGATTTTGTCTCATCTCCCTTGAGCCTGCTACCGTAGTTCCGTTTGCTAAAATAAAATAATGGAAAACAATCTTAGTATCTTGCTTAAAGGTTAGCACTGTGCTTTTAGAGAAACTCTCATCCCGGGCTCCCTACTGAGCTGCACTAACAGATAACGTTTCCTTCTGAACTTTTCAAATGCACCAGCTTGCTACATGCAGTTCAATCACTGACTGTGCTTTGTGCCCTCTCTTCTTTGGGGCACACATTGCTCCCAGGGTTCATTTTCCACACTGTAGTGGCTCACTCTCCTCCGAAAGCCTACCTAAAGCCCATAGCAAGCACACCAAAAAGAACATGCAATGTCCATGAATATTCCCCATCTTTCATCAGAATATCAGGTTAGAAGATGAGGAAATCTGTCTCTTGAAGTAGGCAATGGAAGGTTAGCAAACACTCTGTTTAAAAGCGAAGGGAGAAATGCTGGTAAAAGCACATGGTATGTAATTCAGATGTCAGAATAATTCAAAAGGTATCACTGTCAAATTTGATTTATTGGCATTGTATATAAAATTTACTGAAAAAAAAATTCTCCTCAAAGCAATTAGTAGCCTTCACTAAGTGCTGGTAGCATATCCAGCTGCCTGGAAATAGGACAATAAAGCAATCTCCGGGCCTCATTTTACGTAGACAGGGACCTCTGGGGTTTTCACAGAAAAGCAGAGCTATGCAAACCTATTCTGCATCAGTTTACCAAGAAAATGTCATGTTATTTCTTGCTCTGATTATCTTGCTGCTTCATTTAAAGACTATCAAGATAAGAATATTTATCTCATCTTAAATCTGTCTTTTCAAGGATTACAACTAAATAAACAAAATAATCAGTAAATACAAGGCCAAGTCACACTCAACAAATAAAACTGCAGAGAATTCTATAGCTACCTGAAGATGATGTTGAATGCAGATGGTCTTTATTGGTTATTAGGAGACCTGCTGCTGTTGTTACCAATAATAGCAGCCCAGTTTCTCTTAGATGTTGGCATAACCAGTGTATTTAAGTTCATTCTAGTTAATAGTGTTCCAGGGCGTTGACTTGGTGACTTTTGAAGGCCTCTTTCGTTTGCCTTCCCTGGGCCTTAACAATGTCCTGCAACAATGTGACTGCATTTTCTCCTGAAGAAAAATTACATTCATAGTGCAAGTCGTAGCAATCAAACTATCTCAGCTAGTTACAGCAGCAAAACTAGGCTTGAAAAGATGCTGTAGATATTGTCAACTATCAGGTTAGACTGTGGTTTGACAGGAGCTAATGAAAATTTAATTTTGCTATGCTCATTTCTGAGCAATCACAGTGATAGTTATTACAGAAAATCACAATTTAAAGCAGAAATGAAAAGAAAACTTTATGATCCTATTAGGAAAATGAGAGAAGAGTTCTTGCAACACAAAAGCTTGTAGCATTCTTCTGCCTTGCATTCTCACAACATTCTCGACTCTGGCAAGGCAAGACAACAAAGCCACATGAAAAGCTTTATCATAGAGATAGCCGCAGAACAGCCACTCCTCTTAAATGCTTTTCAAAAAGATTGTTTTTCAAATGTGCATCAGCTTGCCTATACCTACCTCATTATGTGTTGAGAGTGTTTTATTCTACTGCTGAAAATCAGTTTGCTTACTGTTTTATCATTTCCATATTTAAACTTCTGCTAGCATCACAGCAATCTTATAATTATCCTATGAAAACCTTCTCAAATGTAGACATGTTTGAACTCAGCAAGTCAGAACATCAAAAGCTGGAACTGCCTTTTGCAAAACTCAAAACTCAAACCCCTCCTGTGTCAGACGGAAGCTACCTTATTGACGTAACAATCACATCTCTCAGCCAGTTTAACCTCCTTTCTATCTATACCACTAAAATCACCAGAAAGCTTTATGTGAACCAACACATACGACACAATCTGCACATGACATTTCCTCATGTATAATAGATAGATCCGTACAGTCAGCTTCGTATAAATATAACAAGGCGGAGCAAATTTTTAGGTCAGGAAATTCATGTTCTTCTCAATCTCTACAATGATGTGATTTTTTTCAGTTTTCTTTTCCTCAACTGCAGAACTGCTTTTGTTAATATTTTAACATAAATTGAGTTATGTAGCTGCCACTTCTTACTGAATATCTTGGAGAAGTCTTGCGCTCTCCAACTGGTAAGGAGCAAGTGCTTGCACTTGCAGTAAGTGTGAAAACAAGTTGTGGAGCTTGTGCTTTGTGACCAGATCATCACTCAGACTCTCCTGATTGATAGAACTGAAATCTCCAGTCTAAGCTCAAATTAAGTTCTCCAAACCGATTCACAACAGCTAGAAATCCAGACTCCTCCTGTAACTCCATTTGGTGATAAAAGCCCCATTAAAACTGACTTTCCTAAAATCACATTTCCCCATTTTAAATAAATCAAGCAATAGCCTTACATATGACTACTGAATACCATTCCTGCAGGTCCTGCTGACAACACAGAGCAGCTTATGGTGCCACTCCATAACCACAACATTGAAGCAGCAATTTTCCAGCCCTAGGAAAGTGCCTGGGTGCTAGACAAGTTTGACATTTGCATGCACTCGTGCTTGACGCTCCCATTTGTGTTGCTTTCTTCAGAGACAAAAGTAGAAGCTCTCTCTTAAACATGTCACAGGCCAGTGAGAATTTAGCGCAAGTATACAGTGAGCAGCAGCAATTTGTCCTTTCTTTGGTACACTAAGTGTTTTGCAAGTCTCATAAATAATTTTTAAAGCTACCTGCAGTGATAAAATATGCAGTCAGCTTGACTAGAATATTGTGATATACCGATATTGAGAGCTGCACATCCTACAACACATTTTCATTGTCTTAACCGATATCTTCTCACCTTGCTTTTGACTCCCATGAAAATTCTGGATTTGTTTATTGTCTAACATCTATCAGAGAATTTACAATATGCAGATTATTACCTGTAGGACAGCTGCACTTAAATTAGCATACAAAATATCTTGTGATGTGCTCATCTTTTCTGAGTGCATTAAAATGGTGAACTTGACTGTCTTGTCTTGTTCAGTCATTTTATTACCTTTTTTTTGTGGAAAACTGCAGTATAACATTATTCTCTGTGAGATTATATCTTGACTTTACTTCATTTATTACAGAGCAGAAGAAGAGGGAAGAAAAAAAAAAAAGAAAAAAGAAAAAGAAAAAAGAGAAACCAAACCACTAACAGTATAAAAATTGCCTTTTGCAGACATAACATTGTGTCGGACACTATGGGATGTTTTGGGTTTTTCTTTTTCCTCTCTTCTCCACACACACCCCAAGAAAATAATAATGGTGTATTCATTATCCACAGAAAATTCATATTGTGGACACTTCCAGATCTATGAATTTGGAGGAAAAAGTAAATTTGAACTCTTGCTTCACACCCAATTAAAATGAGCAAAAAAAACCAGATCAATCGAAACATCCTGCATTTTTTTAAGCACTACTTATCTTCTAAAACCAACAGCATGATAATTTAAATTTTCTTAGTAAATAGTGCCCTCTGCAGCATATTTTGAAATTATGCAATATTTTTAATACAATACATTATTTTACTGACCCTTAAAACATCACAGCACAGGGACACATTGCCAAACAAATATGATTCCAACAGTCCTCATAGCTTTAGCATTGTGTTGCTTTGTATTATAAAGTGGTAGCATAAACGTTTCTCAAGCTGCAATAAGCACCAAGAAAAGGATTTAGGAATTTATGAGAAAGCTAAAGTCTATAATGAAGGCAAAAGCAAGACACACATAAAAACAAAATCAAATGCCACCATCTTTGCAATACTACTGCAGTATCTACAGCAATATAATCTGAAAAATAAAAATGCTGCATATATTCTTTTCAGGGATATATGCATTCATAATTATGGTGCCTTTCAACCAAGGGTCTCATTTGATTAGCATTAACTATTTGCTCCTGTGAGATTGGTATAGGATATGATGTACATTATTACCATCATTGAAAATATAATCGGTGTTTGTTTTTAATTATGCTTTTACTTTATATTTTGTGTCAGCATATGTTGTAATATATATTTTTATATTAAACCCCGAATTAATTATAAAGAGGATCTTTCAGCCATGATATCAGTTTCTAGGTCACATACTTTCTTTTCTGAAACTCTCCCTCGCCTGCTGTATGTAATTTGTCTTACACTGTGCAGTCTCTTATTCAAAGAGAACTTTTAATCTTTTATGGAGACTTGATAGTGCTCAATTCTTAATGGAATAAGTTCAGCCAAAGAATAAAGACATGTCGTGATGAGAAAAATACAAGTCAGCCAAACATGTGTGAGGAGTGATTTTAGCTATAATTGGGGCCAGAACATTGACTAGATAACCTTGTGAGGTCATTTTTATTTTCCAGTTCCGTTTTTTGTTATTCTTTCTCTGAAAAGCTTTGCTTTTCTTCTCCATTGCATCAGTCTGCTCCAACAAAGATCAACATGATTTGCCATACTGAAGACCTATCCTCATTAAATATGTGAAAAAAGGACTACAAGTATATTGTTCCATAGACCTAGGATATAACTTTCAGCTAAAAAACACCATAAATTGGGTGACATTGAACTGCACACCACAATATCTTGACTGCTTCCAATACTTTGCTAAAACCTATCTTCGATATCTGTATATTTAAGTGTCACTTCTAGATAAAATGTTAAATCTAGAGGCTGGCCAATACATGTAATTGATGTTTGCAGCAAGACACTAGCTAGTTTTTCCCATCAATGCATAAGAAATGGTCAAAGGAGACCAAAGGAGAAAGATCTGTATCTCAAGTATTTCCTAAGGACTATAGGCAGGTTTCTTTCACACCAGTTTCAGACAGCTTATAGTAGATATGTAATTTTCCATATTGATTCTATGGACACTCAGCCAGATTGGCTTTCTTAAGATTTTTATTTCTGCTGCACTTCAGGTCTACAAGTAAGATTTTACAGTGCTCAGCTCAAGTCCTTCTCATGGGCTGAGTGCAAAGTGCTTATGTGTCAGTAAACCAGAAATGGAATAAAACTATTCAGAAGGGGAATAAAACTAAAGAGGAAGGAGTGGTGAAGAATCCACTAGGGAAGGATATCCCAGCTGACTATAATCCCTCAAAGCAAAGCAGTAGATCTGATTTTCCTCTTCTTACTAGGAGGAGGAGGGGAACCCAGTGTGCCCCAGGCCAAGAAACACCCTCTGAGAAAGCTGTGGTAGCATAAGCCAAGCCTGGAGCTGGAGGCAAGATCTGGGCAAGCTGCAGGCTGCATTTAAGGGAGATGTAGTATTTGTATTAGAGATACGCCGATAAGGAGCAGAAGCTAAGCTCTGACATGCCCAGCACACTGATTGCATTCAAGTGCTGCTGCACACAGAACTTGCTTTTCTTGGGGAAAAAACAAAGCGGCGATTCACCAAGCCCCATAGTCAAAAAAAAAAAAAAAAAATACAGTTAGGAAGAAAACACTGAGCCAGGGAGACTAGTGGTCCAGGCTTCTGGTTAAACCAGAGTTTATAGGAGAGAAACTGAAGGCTCATGGCACCTCTATACAGAGCACACCTCAGGCATAGCCTGAGTTCTGGAAGAGACACAGTAAGAGCAGTCTTGGACACATCTACAATTGTTTCAGCCACAGCCAACCACTCTATGGGCACAGTTCTCCTCAGCTAGAAAGCAGAGCTTATAACAACTGAGGAGGTACATGGGAGAAGAGAGGCATCATCTGCCTGCTAAAACTTGATAAAGGCAACAAAAGCAGCACAGAAAATGGACACCTTCTCCTAGGCCTGCCAGAGACCTCAGGCAGCCTATGGGAAAGCACTGAACTTCTCTCGTTTCGATTGCAAGGGCCAAGATAGGATAGCCATATTTCACCTTGACATACAGCTACAGGGCAGAGGTATCTGTTACATTTCCCCTTTTCTGACAGATCTAATAAAATCAGGTATATGTGATTCATTGGTAGGTGCTCCAGGAACCACATAAAACTATGCTTAACTACACGGCTTCTAGTAAGGGCAAGGATCAATATTTCGGCTCATAAATAAAAAATGAATAAATCAGTAGTAGCATGTGTCGCAACTTTGTTACCCACATTTATTCTCATTGCTACTTAAGAAAATACTATTGTATTTTTAGAACAATGTTGTAACACCATTCATAATCTTTCAAGATACAGCTGCAGATACTGTTCAACTGCTAAGGAAGGGCCTGATCTCACTGGAGATATGCAAATGCCAAACTAAAGGAGAGACAGTAATAGTACTCTAAGTCTGACCTTCTTCACCACACAGATCTTATATATTAATATCTCATATAAAATGTACTCGTTCCAGCACAACACATCAGACTCAGGCATAGGGCTCTGCTCCCCAACTCTCACTGAATATTAGGACTCTAACAGACTGTAAGTTCCTATAGCTGCCCAAGGCCCTCCTTGCTGCAATCGTTTTAAGTTGAAGGTCTTGAGCGAAGATTTTCTATTCGAGATAATACATTCACATGTGAACAGTTTTCTGAATGAGAGACAAAACTTCCCACACAAAAGATTGACTGGTAGGTTGTTCACCTATCACAAACTGATCAGCATTGCTTTGAATCTTGACTATTCTTCCAATACTGGGGGAAAAAATGCTGCAATAAAACATTCTAGAGTCTATTAAGCTTCAAGGCGCTTTGTCTTTTTTTTCCCCATGAGAAGATATTTTCACCTTGAACTTTCATTTGTGAATATACATTTGGAGAGAAATAGAGAGGTTGTGGAGTCTTCTTCTTTGGATGTAGAAACCCACTTGGATGC
>JAUBOD010000918.1:813952-828370 GCA_032353885.1 Nothura maculosa
ACTCCAGGCAACGGTTTTCAGTGAACTCTGGTTCATTCATGTTTTGGATGGTGAAGGTCCTCTTGCCCAGACTGATACAAGAAAGATGTTGTAATGCTGAAAGGAAAAGTAGGGATTAATGCGAAAAATAAAACAAACAAAAAACCCACACACTCAAAGAGGCATACTTCGCCCCAAAATTTTGCATAAGTTTTTCTTTCATTCTAAGCAATGAAAACCATTTGCAGAAATATCTTATGAGCAAGATTACAAAATACTATCAGACACAGAAATCCCACAAAAAAAGTCAAGCTTAATTTAACAGTTCTTTAAAAAGACAAAGAGAAAATGTCCCCAAAGCTCTTCAAAATTAATTTAACACTTATTGGTTATTTTATCTATTTTTTGAACAGAGCTTAGAACTGAATGATTTAAGTAAATGTTTCTTTTACCCAGCTGTCTGACCAGATGCCTAAGGAATAGCTCTTATAAATTGTCATGCCTTTCTCCTAGCATTTACACTGAGGGATGTTGAGATTTCGAGGTGATGCTATTTCATAGCTACAGCTAAAGTCTAAATCCTTTCCATGGATCACTTACAGCTTGCTAGCGTATTTGCAGGACTTAGACTTTACAATTACTCTAGAGAGTCTGAATTAAAAGTATAATGAGAAATAAAACACTCCTGTGCATACTATTTTATTTAATTCTTTATGCGTCTGGAGGAAACTGGGCATGCAGAAAACTTCACAAGGTATTTGATTTTTCATTGTAATGTATTGACATCAGTGTTTCATTTGCATCTGTAACTGAATGAAAAGAACAAAAGCCAAGACATATTTTTGGCTTAACATCTTTATAGCACCCAGGAACAGAGCAAGTAGTCTGTGGCTGAATAGCACTGTCTGCCATAGGTTTTATTTTCATTACAGTGTCTTGACAGCAGAACCACTTAGCTACAAATTGATAGAGAAACAAGCAAAGGACAGCAGAAAAGTGTGTGCTTGAGTGTTCAGGCACCCAAGGCACAGATTTCATCTTACTGCTGGATAAAGCCATTTTAAACAGCTCTATCTATTGAATCTCAGCTTGCAACCAAGCCCTTGACACCTCTATAACATTTACATTTTGAAATTTTGCTTTATGTGTTTGTGTTTCTTAATGACATCCATGGAGCCTTCCTCCAAAACAGCCCAGCAGGAGTGTTCATAAACTAGCCTGTCATTGGAAAAAATATCATGAAGGTGAATGAAAGCAGAGCCTTACTAAATCAGAACACAATATAAAAGCACAGAGCAAGACAGCCTCAGCAGACTAACAAATTCATCACAAAATAGTGATGAGACACTGAGAATACTCATAACTTGGTGTGGATACCATGCACCAGGCAAGATATTTTTCAATGATATAGATATGCATTGAAACTTTGAAGAAGAATTATGGCTGTTCTCTCTGCTCATAGTATCTTATTCCTTCCTTCAGATCTCAAACATTTTTTTTGCCATTTTTAGTTATGAGGAAGAGCCAGTGATTTCTTGTCCCTGAATACCAACTTTGATGAAATTCAGTCTTAAGCTGCATTGTGATAGAGGCATCTGAATACTTCAGGGCTTTACTTATTTCCCTGTCATGTAGGTCACTCAGAAAACCAAAAACCAAAGGCGACAGCAAAGCATTCCTGCAGCCAGACAGGAGAGAAATACATTCACCTTTGAAGAAATTTCTCTGAAATGAAAAGATGTTGTAATAACAGAATATTTCTGACAGCCTGCAATGCATAATGTAATTTCAATGCATATACCATATTCATACACATCTGAATTGAGGTTTCCTGCCTCAAAAGGATAAAGAAAAGCTCAGGGACAACTGTGGTTAAATTGTAAGAAAAAAAGGTGGGGGTGTAAAGTTGAGCAGTCACAGATAACTAGCAATAATGACGGAGGTGGAGAGGTGATATAGTATTTTGCAGTGTACTTTTACATTTGTGCTTGGACAGGATACATCCAGTACAGTATTTCAGTTAACCGTGCTAGAAATTGGAATGAATTGGAAAAAAAAGTCTGATTCCCTGTGCTGCAGACAGGAATGATACTGTAAATGCACATCTGCTTCGGCAATGTATTGCTCTCATTAAACTCCATGTCTATAAGATCTAGTATTTCAAACCAAAAATCAAGATATCTCTCACTGTCATACCTCTCTAAAAAACTATTTGAGAAAAATTGTTCATGATTTGCATTTAACGGTTTAAAGACTGCAGCCATTTTTATCTTCAAAACAAAGGTTAAACTCTACACGGTTTATAATCTAGTCTGATGTTACAAGTTTTTTGACCTTATCCTCCCTTCATATTTTTGCCAGCAGGTATTTCTTCATGTTCATATTCATAGAATCATAGCTTCAACATCACTGGAGGTTCAGCAAAAGGTTATGTAATCCGTCTCCTCTTATGAATTATTCTGCCGTCATTTCTGACAGAACTGTGTCTCATCTCATCTTAAAATCTCCAGAGAATGAACATTTAACAGTGTTCCTACACAACATAATGCCTTCCAGAGCTCCCTTGTATTTGCTGTTGGGTTATTCTTACAGGATACCATGGTGCTATTATTTCTGTCCTGGCCCCCATAGAAGAACTGTTTATTCGTTTCCTTACATGGGACTGTATTTCTCAAAGGGCCCCACCGAGGCACCTCATATATAAGCTGAGCTCTTCAGCATCCACTAGGTGTTTTTCACAGATCACTGTGTGTATTCCCAGCTCCAAGTCAAGTGCAGGTAACTACACCAGGAATTGTTTCCATGTTCTGCCATCCTTGAGTTTTTCTGGGCTACCATACTCATTACCATGGCTGCAATAACTGTCTCCATCTCAGATATTTGCCTGCCCAGCCTTGTTGAGGGATTTCTTCTTACTCCACATCCTCGCAGGTCCTAGTTTGTTAAACTCCCAAAATTCAGGGGTCTCTGCTATAGTTCCTGCCCTTTTACTCAAATTCAGACTTTCAGCACAGAAACAATGGATTAGTCATTTATTATTTATGTTCTTCTGGGCATTTGGGTGGAAATAATTATATAGTGTTATATGGCTGAGAAAGGAGAAAATCTTTCCTGTAAACAAAATATTCACTGTAGGGAATATTTTGCTCTTCTTTTAGATTTCTCTGTTCAAATACTTAATCTTTAATCTTTTACTATCAGAATATTAAGGCTAGTCAATCTATCAATTGCATCTTTTATATGGATTTTTTTTAATAAAGCACCAAGCAAAGGGTTTTGTGAGAGAATTCAATGTAAAGATAATTCTATTGCCGTAGGCCTCATTAAAATTGCAGGAAATTTAACAAACCTTTGCAAGGGTAAAGAATTAAGAGTCCTTTCAAGACAAAATTCTGTGGTACTGGACAGAACATTGCCCCAGAGGTCCAGCTCTCCCAGAAAAAAAGAGATTTTAAGATTTTTTTTAAGTATTCTTCCTCTTACTGTCATGCCCCCTGACTGTCAGTGACTATATCATGATCATATAATCGGATAGAGTATTTGAGCTACTTGAAATTACTTGAATAATTCTACTCCTCTTATAGAACTACTCCTCTTCTGTTAGAGCCACAGAAGTGCTACTAGATTAGCAAGTTGACCCTCTTGGAAGATTTTTTGTATTCTCCTAAACATGCAGCTGTCCCTTCAAAAATGGTCCCTTCATAAACGGTTCCAGGAAAGAAGAATTTCAACACTTGAAACAGCTTTTCATCAAAAGCATTTTTTTCTACTCTTTAGACTATGTTATGAGACAGTTTTCACAATATATTCACTCAAGCTTAATTCCCCTAGAAAAATCGTGTACTTCCAAGAAAATTCAGCATGCTAGTATAGGAGGCTAACCTGAGAGGTTCAAGGGGGAAGGCTCCATCACAGCTCTATGATGTCTAAGTGACTACCACTTTTTTAATAAGAATAAAAACCACAGCATTGTTTTAACCAACCATTTAGAGAGGCAAGTTAGGAAAGCAATAGGCGACACTGCAACTAAGTTGTCCCTTTCTCTTCTGAGAGGAGGCAAAAGTGAGATGACAGCAACAGTCATCTTACACGAGGCAGAAATGCTCTCAGGGAGCATCCTTGTGCGCAGGAAAGATTCGCCCTGCTGGAAAACTCAATCAACTTCTAGCAGCAGCTCCACAAACAGGGGTGACACCTCCAAGCACTTCAGGCCTCTTGAGCTCAACTCCACGCTTCAGGGAATCATTCCTATCAACAGTCTAGCTGTGTCTGGTCACAGAAACATTTAAAGAAATGGTGCTATTTGAGTAAACACAGGCTTTCTGAAATTGTTTGTGCCCTGGATTTGAAGCAGACTATGAAGTTAGGGTTTATTCTCTTCCTAAGGGCACAGTGGCATCTAGTGGTTCAACACCAAGTGGTTTTGGTAGCTACATTTTAAAAATAGACTGTGTCCATAATTTCATTAAGAAATGATATTTACATAGCTGTTCATATAACAATAAAATTTTCACACTTAGGAGTTGACATCAAAAAAGATTTTTCAGTGAGAAGTACATACATAAATATCTTTCTGAATATAGCCTGAGGAACTTGATGTTTTATATGTAATGTAAAATAGATACTTATATATACTGGGCTCTCTGTCCCACACTATATTTATACTTTTCACTGTATGCAGACACTTACAAAACAAAAGGCACGGTTCTTGCAATTGCACATTTCCTGTGAATATATATTGTGTTTAAACGCTTTCTTCAGAAGAGGTCTTAGACAGATGCTGCAGGAAAGGGGAGAAATTTGAGCACTCACACTTCTACATAACTTCAGTTCAACTCCATTAAAAATCATGCATTTCTGAGTTGCCTAGAATGGGAATATAAGAGCTAGCCAAAACGAGAAGTGTGTGAATACCAGCAAGTCAGGAAACTGAAGCATTTCTGTAGCTGCATATTTAAGAAAGATGGCACTTCCTAGTATAAATTAACAAATTGAAGCTCTCATAGTAAACGGTTAAAATTCAACATACCAAATCTCTTCTCAGTGATTTTTGCCAACACTTATAATGAAGTTGAGGGGTAGAAAGCACTGCTGTTATTGTAGCTGCAAAAGTAGAGCAATAAATTGTTTTAAGATTATTGAACAAACGCTAAGGTAAAGATTTTTCTGGTCCGTGACTAAATGCAAGTAACTCACTGAGAAGGAATTATACTCTGAAGTTATCACTCTCATTTAACCAAAGAATGAAATATATATTTCTACAGCTATTTTTAATACAAAGTCCTAACTAACTGAAAAAAAAAAAACAGTTTGATTTTGAAATCAGTAGCTGGTCTTTAAAATGAACATTTTGGGGGAATTATGAGCAAGTAAGGCTTGTGCTTCTATGGCTGATGGAAGCAACACCCTAGGTTTCATCAGCTTCAGCCTCCATTTCCTTTCTTGTATTTTTATTTCTACACATTATGTTAGTAGGCAAGGGGGGAAGAAAAGCCTTCAATATCATGAGAAAAAAAATTCACCAATTTGAAGCTCTTCCTTGGAGAGCTCTATGATGATTTTGGCTGCTACCTTAAAAACTTGGCTACTGTTTTAGTTGCATTATATGTACTAAAAAAGTCCACAGAAGTGAATTCAAAGACTTAGAGGAAGCCGCTGATAGTGACTTCAATGCTATAGATTCTAGTACAGTTCTCTAAGCAAAGCAGAAGCTGGAGAAAGAAGTACTGTTACATAGTTGAAGAAAAAGTTATTGTTCTTCAAACTCTCTCTCTTATACAAAGCTACACAGGTTTTGAATTCAAAGATGGTTGTTTGATGGTAAACTTCTCCCTCACAGCAGATACAGCGGGAACAGTGCATCAAGTTACACACAGTCACAAAGTCTTATCCTTGAAACAACAGTCTAGTGTCCTGTCATTTAGAGGGACGTTCTTTCTGTGGCTTCTGTGAAATTTCTGATTTCCTATTGTTTTTTTGGTGAACAAGGAGTTTTCACATTTGCCAGCAGAACAAATGAAACTTGGCCCAGCACAGAGCTGAAAAATGCTCCTAAATTATGATTTTTAGAAAAGCATGTATTTGTATTACAATAACTATGAGGGAATGGTCATAATAATAGAGATCAAAATCTATGACATCACTTAACAGAAAGCAACTAGTCCAAAACACCTTTATCATCTGTCTACCCTCAAATGAGATATACATCTCTACACATATTTGGAATGGATTTTAATCTAGTTGCTGTAATCAGTGAAGACAAAAGAGTGCAAAAAATAATATGAACTGTGAAGAAGCCACATCCCTATTTGCGCAATTGAGTCATGGTAATGCTAGTTCTACCATAGCTTATGCAGTATGCTGCAGCTAAGTTAGGCATATAAGAGTTGGCAAAAAAAGCCTTACACAAACTGCATGTTCAGCCAAACCGTTGATATTTGCTAAAATAATCCATACTTGCCTAATTCTACTCTCTGTATCCTCTGGAAATGTCCATTGCTTGAGGTATATTATACCTTCTACTTAGCATTTCTCAATGTAAATGGTGACTAGCACATGGCTAGACCTTTTCCCCAAAGACGGTCTGAATGGCTAATACAAGAACCTTAATAAAAACATGGCAACTAGAATTTGGGTACGATAATTCTCAGAATTCATTACCTAATTAAAGTAATCTCTATTCTAGGTAGTACTCAGACTACTACCCAGTTCCCTTCCCCTAAAGTAGGTAAATTATTTCAAAACAGGGAAATTACCCAAGTTAGTAAAGCTTTTCTAGAGTTTTCTAGACTACTTTGTTGGTTCTTAAACTTCACATTGAACCGGGCACCAAAAACATCCAGCTGATGAACAAGAGGAAGCTGATACACAGCTGTGACTAAAACACTTGCACTTTTTTCTTCTTTTAGAGCAGCAGCTTTAGAGCAGCAAGGAATGCTCTAAAATCTGCACTCTTGTTTTTCAGATGTAAGACTGAAACAAACAGAAAACAAACTGCTTTGGTGCATGAGATCCCCAGCCCAACAGGAAAAACAGCTCATGTAAGAAGAGAGCCTATACTTCAGTCACATCAAAGCATAATTAAATTTACACCTCACCTGAAGTTCAAAATGGATGGTAGGTAGAACTTCCATATGGTATAACATATGCTAGAAATGTCTTTAGTTCCCCTTGGCTGGAAACTAACTCTCAGAGTAGATCATTCCCTAATGTTTTTTTATTGTACGGCTGAATACAATAGCCAGGTAATCACGTATTTCAGTGACAGAAATCAAATAGAAAAAAAAAGCACAAGAAGGCAGAAGACGTTGTTTAAAGACCATCAGCAACCTGTATACAAAGAATCTGCTACGATTTTTGAAGAAATAAGAGGTATGTGCTTACGAGTAAAAGACAAGCATTTCCACAGCTCAGTCTATGTAAGCTACAGACCAGTTGGCCACTGATCTTATTTGAATCACAGTCTCTTATATTTTTCCTCACTAGTAAACAATATTTCCAAAAGATGTCAGTATTATAGAGTAAAATTAAAATCACAGAAGACAAAGTAGTAGTTATAATTTCCCAAAGAGAGATATGAAGATGCACTTCATAAGCTCTATTATGCATCAGAATTTTGATTAACAAGTTTAATAATTAATCTCCAGGTATCACACAAATCTAGTTCATTAATCTGAAAACAATATTGGTTATGCATACAGCCAACTCTATTCTGAAATATTTAGCTATACTCAGGGCCTTCAGTCACAAAAAAAACACACACATAAAAAAAAATCACACACAAATCTCAAATCTTAGAGTTAAAATTGGAAAGGGCAACACAAATCCACTTTCCTCAGCCTCTTGGCTTCCTGTTTTTCCTGCTGCCTTTTAGATGAAGAGTGTGGCCAAATACCATCTAATCCTTCTTATACCTGAACACATACACTAGATAAAACTAGCACAGTAATTCTTAGTTACAAAAATAAAATTAAGATTTCTAATAAAACTTCAGTATGAGTTAAAATCTTGTCATTGGTTTAGGCAAGATAACTTCTGTCAAGACTTTCTCAGTCATTCCCTAACCTGGAAACATCAAGCTGGATACAAGGATCCTTGTGCTAAAAGTTGGTTTAGGAATTGCTGCCAAACATTTTGAAATTCTGCCTAAAGCAGAAACAGTATTTGACATTTTCTGTCCATATGAGCTAATAGCGTTGGTGACATCTAGCGATTCTGTGTGTAATCTACAGGGCTTTTCCTACAGAACCAGATTGTCCCTTTACTGCAGAGAAAAAGATATTAGTGTTGCATGAAGTCAGCTTAATCTTTGAAGGTATAAAAATTTGTTCGAATTAATATGTGAGAATTGGAAATTACAATCTTCCTTTTGAACATGAAATGGAGAGCTACATTTGTCACCTTTTAGAAATTCAGTTTCAGCTAAAGCCACACAAGTTTGGATTGTTCTATACTGAGGATTTCAAAAGGAACTTCAAATACTAGCTGCATCTCTTGGCTATAAAGACAAAATACAGAAGTTACAATTGCACAAACTCAGTTTTAAAAACTATTAAGTTACATTTTCAAGGCTGCTGGACCAGAACACTAACCTCATAGGCAAGGGAGCCATATTACTGTTCTTACCTTGATACATTTTTGCAAACGAGCCTTGGTGTAGAATGATTTTTTCCATGACTTAGCAGGAACAGGAGTTTAGTTCAAATCAATTGGTCATTTTTTCTTCTACCAATTCAGAGGTCCTCTTCTTCAGTAGTTGCAAAAAGACTATTATGCTGTGGGCACTACTGAAAATAATTATAAATCCATCACTCCCATGTATCCTGAACTAAACAGAATGCTAAAATAGGATTAGGGGTCACCTAAGAGTGCTTTTTCCCTTTGATTTAGCATCTCCTTCATACTAAACTGTACCAGGTTACCCCAAGAAAAATAGGTATTTTTTCACGGGGCAAAGGCCAAGGAAGATCAATCTTTTATGTCTGAGAGCCCATTTAAGGTTTTGATTTTTGCTGCTACTGAAGCAGTGGTTTCTCCCTGGCTGATTTCTGCCATGCAGCACCCACACCTTTAGTGCTTTTGCACTGAGCAACAATAACATATTAATTTATGAGGCTACAGGCAGAGAAGGTGGCATAAATGACTCACGATTAGATTAGGTCAAAACTTACTCTCTATTAATACTGCAAATCCAGTTTCTGCTAAATCAGAGTAATACAGGCAAAATACCTTTATGTCCACTACTGTGTTTGAAAGGTGGCTATTATTTTCAATTAGCAACTAGAACTAGTTAACCAGTAACTAGAACAATTCTTATCAACAAATGCAACTTCTCTGCAGGCCACAAAAAGTTTTCATCTATCGCATTGCTAGAAATTGCAGCATACCCTTGAAAGATACCATTGCAGACTTGGGAAGGGGCCCGGTGTGAGCTGTCATGGGTACTGAGAAGAAAACGCTGCTGCTGCCGTCTTGTGGAAATGCAGAACATAGGACATGATTAATTTTGTATTCAGAGTGAATCTGAAAGCACAGACAATAAAAACTTAAAATTCTGAACACTGAATTCTGAATAGAAGGAGAATTCAGCAAGGTGTTTAGCTGTCCTCAAATAGAAGTACAGACTGCGAGAAATCTATTGAAAGTTTCATCTATCATAAAGCATAGGTATGTTCACTACTTTAATTAAGAAATAAAATTGTTCCATTAAATTAGAAAGAGATGAATGTGGAAGAGCAGCAGCTGTTATTGGTGATGAAACAGGAAATTATGTAGAAGAGAAATATAAAGAGAACCAGGAAAAAATACACATATTAGGCTCTGATCTTCTTTCCTTTTAGTCTTCTATCTTCTAAATAAAATATGGAAACTTATTGTACTAAAGAAGAACATGTGAGATAAAGATTTGGTGTAATTTTTTTTCATTATTGGCTTCCTGCACTGTCTTAAAATATCACCCAAAGAACCTTTAGGAGAATGAGAACTTGTTCATTTTTGAGAATGAACAGAATATTCAACTGTATAGGAAGTTATCTAATGCTAAAATGCAATGATGAATCTCGGTCATCAGAAAAGAGGAAATTGCAATCAGCCTGCAATATTGGGCACATTCCAGACTGATATATCCTAAACATAATCATTCGACTTTAGTTTTATGCCTTCTGTAGCATCTTCATTATCACCAGTCTTCAAGAGTGTGCATTATATTTTCTGCTGAGCATATATGCTTCTGTCCTATTTCATACCTAATTGCTTTATGGGTGAGTATACTTGACTGTGTGTGTACACATGCACACACATAAATCTATTAAAAGTCTTCTGATGAGCACTTTATTGATTTTTGCCTTTACTTGAAATTGCTTTAAGGGCTGAGGAGTACCCTGTATTGTACAGGAGCACTTTGCAACGATGGTCTCGATAATGGGTCAGGCCTCAGCAGCTACAGATTACTGGGTACAGTACGTACTCGATTATCTACCACCAGTATAGAATTCAACTCTAAGGAAATATAGTTGCATTGCTGTGGAAAGCTGATGATGTGATTTAGATTACCAGTTCTTCATCATGCAAACATCTGTACATCATAGCAATGCCTGGCTCTAAAATACAGCATAATCCTTTCAACCCACGAGAAATGAACAGTAAAGTAATGGTAAGGTTTATGATTTAAAGAAAGCTATAACAGTGTTCATGTTGCCTGAATAATTGTCTTGTACTGCGTATTTGTGTTGTGTAGTTTTAAGATGATGAACTTTCAGGAAGCAGAGAATGGCAGACTAGGCAATAAGCTTGTGCAATTATCACCAAAAAGGATAAATTTAATAAATTTGTGCTGCATGTAGTTAAGCTACGGCACTTTAAAACTCTGTTGAAGACATTGCCTGGCATACCAATTACTATATGCTTGTAGAGATACATCTTGAACTGTAAGTTATCTTTTTTCTAAATCTTAACTATAAGATTATAAAGACTACACATCAATTAAAAGCATTTCATCCAAAAGGCATTACCTTATATGTTTGAAGCATTTGGAAGAGAACGGTGGGTCATAAACATCTGCAAAATGGCAGTTTTACTATGTTATAGGAGTGCCCTGTACATGTCTGAATCCCCAACAAAGTGAGAGTTACACTTGGGTTATTTATTTATCTATATTTAAAAAGTGTCAGTAGGTGGCGCGCAAGAATACATAAAGAAAGAGGGGTTTTGTAGCACCAATAAACTTGGTGCTGGGACAAAAGGCTTCTGCCAGACCCCTCTTCAGGACCACCCCTAAGCCCTCCCACAGCACAAGTCTCCTTGCAGCCAAACCTAACAAATTGCGCCTATTGTTTGGGTTGGATTTTAGTCTCGGTTACAAACACACAGTGACACCCTTGACCTCAGAGGATTTACTCGGGCTGTCCCATCGAGGGGCATGGGAGATCAGGTCCACAGGCACTGCTGAAAGAGGCATTCTTAGCAACACCAACATCTCCTTCCGGTGCAACTCAAAGTCCTCTTGCATGCACAGCTGAAAATGTAAACCTTCTCTTCTGATATATGCAGCTTTACTAATTTTGTGCAAGTTATATCCTGGTCTCTCATTCATTTTTTAGGAAAGCTTAAAATCGATGGAAAGAATGACCAGCTGACCAACCCTGCAGGGGTTGGGTCCCTCAGATCTAAATATCTGGAGGCTATGCACAATTATTAGTTGGCTTCACTTTCAGACAGACCTTTAATAACCAAGACACCATTTCAAAGATGTCTAAAAATTAGGGACATTGTGATACCTGTCTTGATCATTAGATCTTAAAAGCATCTTTTCAATAAAATAAGCAGGAAAAAAAATAGAGCTGAAGAATAAAGTTCCATATGTTACAAACCAAACCAATCAGAGCAGCTTTACAGATCTCAAAGCAAGCCCATTAGCTTTATATCCAAACCAGTCACAGATGTTATACATCAGCTATTACAATCATATATACAATAAGATTCTTACCTCAAAGCAATCTCAACAGCTTTGTTGACTTTCCTTTTATTCGTAGCATGCTTGCTGCCTGTGATACAATAAAAACACTTGCTGTCACAGTCTGGTGCAGCGGTAAGGGCTCATTTTCACCACTGTAAAACCTCACAAGCATTTTCCTCCACTTGAACTGAAATAAAATGAATTATATCATTTAGCTTTGACAGAAAGAGTGTTTGTTGATGACTGGGAGACACAGTGGGAGGTTTTCTTCCTTCCAGAGCTTGTCAGGTTTTCTTAGCCACATGTGCAACCATATCACAGTGCTTGAGTATGAAGCCATGAATACTACTAATGCACATAGCAGTGAGGTTATAGTCACCAACTAGAAGAGTAAATTCCTGTCTGCAAGAAGATAGATATTTTTGTGTTTCCATTTAACTACAAAGAAGTTAAAGTCTTCTGACTGGAAAATAATCTGCTCGAAAGCAATTAAAGTCTTTAATAAAGGTCCTCAATTGGCTGAAAAATGTTTTCTGTTCGAAATTTCATCTTAGGTTTTTTCCAATCTTTTCACATTAAAGCAAACACATCTAAGAAGTGATGTCAGTGGTGAGCAGAGAGCTTTGCAGTGAATTCCCTGTCATCATGAAAGGAGAAGCTGGTAAGCAGCACAAGCATATACTGTCTTAAATATGTAGAATTCAAAGCAACATGACTGGGAGCAGATTTTTTTCCTGCAGGAATAATCTGTGCACTAATGAGAAGGATGCACATGAAACCTGTGAAATCAATGTTTTCTGCCAAAGCAAGCCACAAAATCTCCTGTAGGAACTTCTTTTGGGGGCAGAATAGAAGTCTGTAACTCAGCTAAAAATTTCGAAGTCCTTTTGACCCTTACAACCACCCTTAATCTAATCTAAATAAATAAATAAATAAATAAAAGCTCAATTATTTAATTATCCTTTCTTCAATGCTTACTTTGAGTCAATTGGGTGGGTTTTTCTCAGGCTTACAGCAAACACCATGCATTCCATTTTGTTCTGAGGAAGTTTCCCATTGTGTTACTGAAGCGCTCTGTTCTCTGCTCATTTCCTAGTCTTCGAGGCTATGCGTCCTACTGTAGGCTCTTTTTCAGGAAAGCTCATTCCTCTCTTGGCCATTAAAGCCTTCCAGATTCTTCCCTTCTCCAAACATATTCATAGAAAAGATATACTTTCCTCCCTGCAAAACAGTCTACCTGATGCAGTGTACAAAGTGAGGACATATACTATTCTTCCTGTGTTCCTACTGTAGTATCAGCCAAGATAAAAACTAAGTCATAAATGAATGCCAACTTTGTATAGCATCCCATTTAGTTAGGATTAAACACCTGAATAAGCAGTCCCTACTGAGACAAATTTGTGGTAAAGAATAACAACAACAAAACACCATGCAAACGTTTGTGGTGTTTTGATATTTATAGCACCATCCAAAGATTTGATCAATGTTTGCCCCATTTTTCCCACAAGAAATGAGCTGTATCTTAGTAGCTTGGAATGGATGTACACACACAAAATACAAACTCACATAAAAACTATGCTAAGAATGAACAGAAAGCGGAACTTAGACTACGGAAGCCAACTTCTATCCATTTCCATGGAAGTCAATATCAATAATAAAAAATGCATCATAACATTTGAAAATTAGTTATATAATGTGATGTGAAAGGGATGAATACCAGTGTTTTTGCACTGTCTGAAAGGATTATGAATGACGTTACTTTTACTTGGTCTTCCCAAATCACAGTTTGCCTCAGAAAATGCTGAAACAAAGAAATATTGTTCTAGCTCATTAATTTCTATCCTCTGCTGCAGAATAATGCCTTGTGTGTGCTCTATTTGTTCCAGTCTATGCTACTTAAAAGTTTTGTAGCAGTCTGAAAAGCAGCAATCTTAGCTATTAAGGTTAAGCTTCAATAACTCAAAGACTGACAGAAGGCAGAAGAAGATATGCAATACTGCAAGGAAAACAATTAGAAAAAAAAGGAGAAAGAAGAATTAGGCCAGTGATTTGCAAACTCTCAGCCCATTTGCAGTTCATAATGAGATGGTACAAAATATTTAGCTCATACCTAATTCCATATCAGTCTTCTAATACTTTCAGGTAAGAGATTGACATATGACAGTAGATATGCACCATTTTTGCATGAACCCCAACCCTACAAACTCCTCTCTTTGTTCAAGAACCCCAATTCAAAGTTATTTTTGGTTCCTTTAAGTAGTAGCAGCTATTTTAACTGAGAAGGAAGATAGAATGAGGAATAAGCATCCAATGAAGTCAGAATCAGGAATTCCATTGGAGGAAAGGGGAGATCATGATCACAGAATCACAGAATCTTCAAGGTTGGAAGGACCTCTAGAGATCATCTAATCCAACCTTCCCGCTCCAGCAGGCACCTAGAGCAGGTGGCACAGGGCGGCAGCCAGGCGGGTTTTGAAGACCTCCAG
>JAUBOD010000918.1:830778-857606 GCA_032353885.1 Nothura maculosa
GGATAACTGGCAGAATTTCCCAGCAGGTTCTCCCTTTTCTAACATATCCTGTAAAAAATTGCTCTAGCACTTCTAACTAGCAGGAAAAATGCCCTCCAGAACTAACTAACCATAATGGTCCTGTTCTGCGGCTTGGGCAACTGCAGAGGCACTCACCACTGGCTGCAGACCAAGCTGTCAAGACCACTCTAAATCACAGAATCACAGAATCAGAGAATGTTCAAGGTTGGAAGGGACATCTAGAGATGGTATAGTCCAACTTTCCTGTTCAAGCATGCACACCTAGAGCATGTGGCACAGAGCAGCATCTGGTTGGGATTTGAAGACCTCCAGAGAAGGAGACTCTATAATCAGAGATGCAGACTCCATCATCGCAGTATAATCTGTTTCACAGATTTCTTTCTCTGTCCTCTCACAGTTAGCGTAATCCCTCACTCTTCTCTTGTCAGAATAATTTAAGAATGTATAACCCATCAAAAACAAAGTTACAGTAGCATGGCTATAATCGAACATGAAGTATTTTGACAGCTGTCCAAATGCTGTTTATGGGAGGCTGGAGTTTTTCAGCTTTGAGGGGAATAGTTCTCACTCATATAAGAGTTGATCTACAAGGCAGGTCAGGCAAGTATTCAACTCAGAGATGAGCTAGAAAGGATTTTTCCTACTGAGATCTCTCTTTGTCCCCACGGAAATCAAGGTAGCCAGAGTCAGAGAAAGATTTTTCAACGTCTCTCCTTCAAAGAACTAAGATGAACAAAGACTCTTACAAAATTATTTGTTATGGGCTCAATTTGTTCATATCACAATAATATAATTACACTGCATAATATTTCTTATTAGTATATCAACACCAAAAGCATATTTTTAAGATAAACCGCCATTGGTCACTTAACTGTAGGGGACTCCAAAATAATCTTAATAGAGATTTAAGAAAACTTAGTCCTTTAATGTCTACATCTCTAAATTTACTTCTTCTAGTTCCAGCAGAGGATACAATGTAGTCTTAGAGGCTCTGAACCTAGGAAATATTTGTTAAAATTTTATGTAGCAATTTAGCATAAACACTGCAGCATTTGCACCATGAATCATCTTTTTGTTACTTCTGTGTGTGAACTAGCCGTTTCTTTATGACTTCACTTTTCCATAAAAATATAGCATAACTCTCACATTTTAAAATTCCTATTATAAAGCCACCAATACATTTGGAGAAAAGGAACTATTACAAAATGAACTGCATTTCTATATTAATTACAGCTTCAAAATATTACAATATTGTGCCAGGCAAAGGCCAGTTAATTCACTATGATTCATGAGGCCATATTATTCATTATTCAAAACAACCACCAATTGTAAAAATATTCATGAATCCTGAATGAGTAATGAGTTTTGGCATACATGCCATCATCTGCTCTGCATTTTTGGTTAATAGTAATTTTCTTTTCTCCTCATTAAATAAATTCTGAGAAATAATAAATAGCTTACCAAGGAATAACCTCACTATATTCTCCAACACAGCACACAGAATAGTTCTGCCATGGAAACAAATATGTTCATTTGATTATCTTTTCAACTTTTTTTGCAGGTGTTTGCAGACATCAAATTCATTCTAGGGAAACAAGATTTATTTGCAATTTGACAGCAAAAGAAGGTTCCTATGAAAAGAACAAGCAAACAAGTATCACCTGACAGGACCCCACTGAACTAGATTATGTTTGTATCTCAATTCTCTAATGTTAGTTTCTGCATTTGCATTAGAAAGGATAGTACTTGGCTGGAAAATCCTCTCCTGCAAAATCAGCTACACCACAACGACTTTCCCAGGTGAGATTCATTCACACAGTGCTACTGACTGAACACGGAAGGAGGAATAAACCATAATAATATACATACATACACACACACACACACACACACACACAGGTAAAACTCTTCTTCAATATCCCTCAATCATGATAAAAAAATTAAAGTATCATACAAGTTTGCAAACACTCTCCCAACCCAAATATGTCATGTGTCTTCCCAGCCAGAAGGAGGTGACACCAATAAAGTGACATTAACCTTTGCCCTATCAACCAGATTTGAGAACTAATCCCTTACAGATTTTCAGGGAAAGCTTCTAAAGGCCTCTAGAACTGAGATGAAACATCCTAGTCTGCATCTCTCAGTTTCTACTCTAGGAATAGTTGGTCAGCATTGCTACCTGTGATGTGAATGCACAAGGTGCACGTCTTGTCCAAGTACAGCAGAATTACTCTCTCACTAGGCTAGACTAAATACACAAAGTTGCAAAGAAAGCTGTTTTGAAAAAAGATCTGCTTTTCTTCTTTCATTTTCTAACATAGGAGAAAAATTCTGCAATTGCTTCAGTATATATCAAAGCAAGTTGCATCAGCCAAAGACGTCATCATGCAAAGAGGATGGATTTACATGTTATAAAAGTAAGTACCTCTTTGTCTTTTTTGATTGTAACTGAGTTCTCTAAAGCAGCACAATTATGCTGTAATTGTTAGTTATTATAGTACCAGAGGCTGAAGAGAGAATTAAAGCTTTTATGTTTCATTTGAGCTGGTCTGACACTACAGTGATAGAAGCCTTAATATCAAAGCTGCATGGGCTACAGCTGGACCAATGTTTCCCTAGAATAGCAGACTAGATTTCACAGACTGTAAAGTAACATCTGCTATTTCAGCTGCATGCCAAAACCTTTTACAAAGAGGCTTGTATAACCAGATGCAGCTTTTATCATTAAAGGCCCTTGTATTGACTTTTTGTATTGTTAGTTTTTGATGGATTTCCTAGCAATAAATTACATTCCTCCCCTCAAAACTCCCCTCCCAGCCACATACACCAAAAAAAAAAAAAAAAAAAAAACCTTACACCTAGTTTGTCAGGAAAAGGCAATACTTACAAAAATACCTGAGGCCAACACTCAGACAAACAGCATGTGCAAGTTCCGCAGCAAAACCTGACAGACATTACAAATCTGAATGTTCCTGTGTATTACTTTCATGTTTGTTTTCTGTGTACTATACAGTACTTTCATGTTTAACTTCAGCATATACTGAGATGTTTCCGTGGCTTGCAGCCTTGGCTTTGGGATTGTTCCTGAAAATCTGTTAGCTTAATACTAACAGCAGTCCACGAGAACAGTTCTGTACATGCAGGATGAATCCAAACTCAGAAACTGCTTCTTCTGTGAAAGATTACCCGAAGTCTCTTAAAAAAATAATAAAAAGACAGAGACAGCACAGAGGTTTTTCACCTTACTTACACAGTATCAGATACGTACCAGTATCAGATGTCCAAAAGGTCCTTAGCTGTATCTACAAATCCTTTCCCCTAAATTCAGATAAACTTCCAAAAAGTTACCAAAGCAACCAGCACAAGATGAGTGCTCCTAAGGAACATATAGAAGTAATTAATAGCAATTTATGTGCTAACTGCAACATCATAAAAAATTTAAAATGAGGGAAAGAATGAGAGATTCAATACCTTAGATAACTGCCAATTATTCTCACCTTTACGAGAAATAGTACTTCTACAGATAATATGCATGCTAAGTGATGTAACAACACAAAGACCCATATTTAATATTTATCTATCACCTAATACCAGATTAAAATTATTTTTAATTTCTATGTCACTCAAAGAACTTGAATCTCAATTGAAGTAGGAGTTGGACAAGAAAGGGAAGAACTTTGACAGTCAGCTACATAGATGGGCTGGAAGACATCCTCAATCCTAATGACTGGCTATTCAAGTCGCCTACTCAAGTAACACTCTTCTTTTATAAATTAGCTTTGGGAAGGACATCAGAGTCCTCAGGCTAATTTGACACAATTATGTGGATAAAATATCTCAAGTTTGTAGAAAAAAATAGTCACTTCCTTTAAACTACATTATTTCCAGTTAATAAATTGATAGCTCACACAAAATTATTCAGCTTCTGCCTTCACTGCTCCAACTTAGCAAAGTGCAAAGCTTCCAATCTAGCTGAAAATCTTGCAGAGCAGTTTTCCTTGAACCTAATGATTTTTTACTCATCCAAGTTCATGCCACCACTCTGCACTGTTAATGTATATTGCATTCCTTTAAAGAGGGAAATCCATGCAATAACCACTGCCTACAGTTATCAAGAAGGAAGAGCTCTTTGAAATCACAAGGGGAGGTAGCAGTACTTCCCGGAACCTCAGGGAACTCTCCCTCCCTTGTGAGCCACACAGAATCTGGTTTAGCACTAAAGTTATAGACAAGGAGAAAAAAAACATGGAAGGGATACAAAACCAGTGAGTTTTCAATTCAGAGTCCTAAAATTTTGAAAAGCATCAAAGAAAACCTTCCCACAATCTAGCTGAAATAAACTTTTTAAAAGAGTCAAGACACAAGTCAGAGCTGATAAATAAACAAACCAGAGAAATGAGTATTAGCATTAAGAAGAGTATTAGCATTAAAAAATAATAAAACCCAGTAAAACCAAAAAGTCAAAAGTACTTTCTTACCTGGAAAAAATATATACAATATTTCTCTCTTTTTAAGTGGTTGCACTCTAAGTATCTTACTGCTGTAACTCTTTCTCAGCACTGCTTTCAGATAGGCCATGACCCTAGACTGACATTGGTTAAATGGACAAAGCTGGTGGAGAAAGGAAAAGGTGAGTGCAGTGTGGCCTCTATCCCTGTATATCCCTGCATTGTAGGCTTCACCCTTTGCTGCTGGTCACTGGCCTGGAAGCTCAGCTGACAAAGGAGGTTGGTTAGCTCAGATGAAGGGCTGTGCTTTAAATGAAGAATTTTAGGTTCAGCTCTCACATCTGCTAACCTATAGCTTTCTTACATGAATATGCAGAGAGAATGGTAAATGTTTTCTATGTATTAAATGGCTTTGCAAGACAAAAGAGACTTTCATGCTACATATTTAAATGCTTGTGCTCCTATTATAAAGTGTTCTTCCTGCTTGTAAACCCACCTTTTAATGTTGACACCATTTATAATAAGTAAAATCATTTATAATAAGTACAATTTGCTGAGTTGTAAGTATGTGAAGTGATGTTCACTTGTGGAAATCTTTTCAGAGACTCCAGTTAGATATCATCACTAACTCAGACATCTGGTACAAAATGATGAAAGGATAGTGGCTTACTTCGCCAGTGCTGGAAAAGTCACTTCCTCTTCTTCCCATACTTGCATGAAGCCCAAGGTCACATTAACTCCGACAGAAACTGAGATGAAAAAGCAGAACATGATTGAAAACCAGATGCTGTCCAACTCTGATGGATAAAAAGGGTTGCAAATGAACAACTGGTAACTTATATGCCAGGAGATTAGCATAAGCATTCCTAAGTATGCGTAGTATCAGAGGGAACTCTACAATGCTGTTTAGCCTTTATGTCTGTTTTTAACTATTATCCTTTGTTCGATGTCACAGCAAGGTCATTTATGAGGTTACAAGTGATTAGAGTTGCATCTGCATTAACAAAAATATCCTGTTCTCAGAGTAGCAGATGTTGCTTTTTGAAGAGATTTCTTTATTACTGATTTATTTAGGTTGCCCATTGAAGTGGTTTGTTTGTTTATTAAAACATATTCAGACAGGAAATATTTTAAGCTAAGTCTATGCCCTATCTCAAAGCAGAATATCTCAGACAGCCATAACAATAAATGCCATTTTTTAACTCAAAAATACAAGCATCTTATACTCAAACATAAAATAAATCAGTACATAAAGTTTTAAAATGCGTCATAAGATCTAACAGTTTGCTGACATGATTGCTTCCACTTTTGTGCTGTAGTTAATTCTAGAGAAAGCAAATGCATATATGAAAAATGCCATTAAACACTGACGAACTTTTGAATCCACTATCAAATTTGGTCATGTCTTTACTCTCAAACTAAATGAGTAATTCCCTGGAAATGGATCAAATCATATCAATGTAACAAGTAAGAGCAGACTCATGCTCTGTACAGCTGTAGCTCAACTTCTCTTTTAACGATAGGCCAAAAATATATGTGGAATAAGTGAGTCTAAGACTGTTTCTGACTGGAGAGGATATATGCAGCTGAAATTCTGGATCTGCTTCTGGATCTTCTGCTGTGAGCCCACATGTCAGCTCCATCTAGATGGAGAGCTTGGCATGAGGGTGTAGAGCAATAATAACTTGGGAGTTGGAGTCCTGGATTCCCAGATCTATTCTAAGTTATGCAAATGTTACAGAAGTTCCCTGTTGCACTTAGAAGTGTCTAGCATAATTTATTGTTTTAAGAAGTAAATGTACTTGCTTCTGGGCACATATAATGACTTGCTCCTCACATCTGGTATGATCTTAACAAAGATCATGCAGTACACTGCATTGTTTCAAATATATAGTCTGCCATGAGTCTTTTGGTAACAAGCTATTAACTTTGAAAGAGTAACACCAACTACAGCAAGAATGCTAGCAATTAATTTAAAATGCTCATGTCAGCAATTTAAATACAAGTTTTAAAAGTAACTGAGTCTCAAGGCCAGATGTGGATTCCAAGATAATCAACAGAATATATCCAGCAACTTCTGTTGTACAAGATTTGCAAGTCTTCTACATTATTAGTCTTGGCTATAACAAAGCAAGTGATGAGGAAAAAGAGGCATAAGAAAACATATTTAGTACTTAAAAGGCATTGACATCTTGTACATTTATATTTAAACAGAACTTGCACTTTAAACCACTGTTCTTGTAGATGACTTGGCAGATCAAATTTTTGCAGGAAAGTGAAAACAGATCCTTCTTCAAAAGCTCAAGGCTACAAATGACTGATAGATTGCTCTAAATGATTTTCAGGGACATATTCCATTTGTTGATTCCTGACCCTGAATAAAGGTGTCATACCAAAAAAGACAGAAAATGGCTACCTTGCTGTTTACCGTTTATTGGCTCCACAGGAGTTCTCTCTGTGAGACAGACCTAAGCAGTAAAACACTCCAGGAAGAAAGCTCATACCATGTAAACATGGCCACTTTGGAAACAACGCTTCTCTTCAATCTCATATTCTTAGAATCTGTCTGTGCAAAGAAATCCAAATGTGGCTAAACTTTGAAAAAAAACCTACTTTTTTACTTAACTCCTAATCATACATCTAATGCATATATTTTCTGCATTCATGTATTCATTATGCATTCATTTCATGCATAATGCATATGCCTGATGGTTGGAGATGTAGACAAGTAGAGAAGGAATCAAGGAGTAAAGAAAATAATAATATTTATCCCATGTATGTTCACTTATTTTCCTTACTAATGAAAGGTAGGTAACATTTTGACAAAACTATTGATGGTTTTTCTTCACTCAAGTATTTCTTTAGTATCTATCTGGCTACCAGCAAGAGGCCTTTGCAGTAAACTTGTACTGCAAATATTTTGACAAGGCATGGAGGAACATCACAATAACTCAGAGCACATAAGGAGACTGCTCTGTAAAGAGATACAGAAGAATAGAAAATGAGCTATTCTGTAATCCAGAAAGCCTGTAGTCACGGTGCTTGGGAGTGCTATGCGGACTAATTTTAGGCTGTGGAACTAGTGATGACTACTCTGATTTGATCGAGTGTTAAATGAAGGGTCTCCAGAGGGAAATCCCATCGCAACCAAGTGAAATGAATAAACTCACTGATTTCATTAGTCTGAGAATTCAGCCTTTTTGATCTGGACGATCTTTTGGGCATTCTTGGCATTTAGATGCTCACATTGACACACACGGTTACACCAACAAACATGGATTATAGCATCAAAGATCAACTTTCAGCACTTCCAAGGTAAGTACCCAGATCCATAATTAAGCCAGCAGACTGACTTAGTCACTTAGCGTTTGCTAAGTCCATAAATAATCCATTAGTAGAAACCTTGCATTTTCTGCACTGCTTTTTATATGCTTACACTTCAATTATCATCATGGTAGTCTCTTTTGAACAGATATATAGAGAAATACAATATGTTCAGTGCTTACAATGAGAAAAAAAGATACAAAGAGTTTAGAAATCTTTTGGATAAAGGTCCATGGAAATACGGGTCATTAACATGAGCTACATGTGGCTGGCAGCAAGACTCAACTTTGCCCCTTCTCCTAAGGCATTTTACTTTTAACTTCCTTATTTAAAAGCCAATATTATTAACTTTGGAAAACGCTCATTTGAAGCCATTGTGATTATAGGAGCTTTCCCACAACAGCTGCTCCCCTTTGTGCCTTTCATTTCAGCTTCCTGCTGAGCTACATGATAATACTGGTGAGTATGAGTGAGAATTTAAATAAACTTGCTAGATAAGTCTCATTAAAGAGAAACCTACTCTATTATACACATGGAACTGTTTAATAATTAGACAGTACTGTCCTTTTTTTCTTCTGCTGCATTTTTCTGGTTTACATGTATTGACATATTCACTGTGAGACAGACAGAAGATAGACTAGAGGAAGAAAAAGCTCTAATTATCCTAACAGTGAGCAATCCTCTCAGACAGGACAACATTTAAAGACAAGTTTCTACCTAGCTTTTACATGAATGCATGTGTCAATGCACAGCACATGGAAAAAGGTGAAAGGTAGCTTGGGAAAAAGTTAGAATAGTTAGGATAGCTCTTTTGATACTTCAGAAGTAACTGACAGTAATAATAATTTAGTAGCTCAGTAATTCTGACCTATACAGCTATCAAAACAGAGTGGAAAAGCAATTCAAATACATGGTAGATCTCAACAGATACCTTGGATGCGATCCTGTGTCTCCATTCTTACTGGATCCTGGCCATATTACCCCAACCTTTTGAACAGAGCATCTGTCCTCAGAGTGCGTATGCTTGGAACAACACATTAAAATTGCAGCCTGAAGACTGTTCCTCAAAGAGGTCTTCCTACACTGCAGAAAAGAATTCCTTCTTACGCACACAAGGTTATTGGTGTATTTTCACTACTCGGTCCCTTTTACAAAGAGAATATTGGATTTTGATACAGGATAATCTAACACAATGTATTAGATAGAAGAAGCACAGATTTTGAAGACTACTGCAAGAATAAAAACGAAAACACTACCTTGCCTCATATTTAACTGCATTTGAGAACATGGTATAGCAGTGAACCACTGCTGCTGAAAACAGAAAATCAAGAGTGGGCAGATGGTTTTAAATGTGTGATATAGCTTCTATTTGAGACATGGAGCCTAGGGTAGCTTTAGGCCTGAAAAATAAGCTAGAATCTATCTAATTTTTTTTATAGCTAACAATCTTAAAATATGTGACATGAGAGGACAACTTAAGACTGAGTACTTTAATGTTACTCAGATGATTACCATAAATGCACAGAATATAATTTGCTGATATTGCCAAACTAAGAGACTATTGTATTAGTCACACGTTAGCTGTGTGCTAGTCTGTCACAGAATTAGCATTGTGCTGTGTGACCTCTCTGTGCCACTGCAGTGTAGTGGAAACTGCTGTTAGGCCAACTCAGGACGATTCTCCTTCACAACACTCAGCATCACACTGTTGTGCACTATAACCAACTGAGCAGAAATATTGTGTTTCAGAGTCAGCAGCCTCAGAGGTGGTCAGGGTAAGCAAGCAAAGAATAAGATTTTGTCTTTGTCTAGGGAGAATCTGTTTGGACAGCATCTGACATTGAAATAAAAATAACTGTATTCCAAGATTGTCTGAAGCAGGCCAGGAGCAAAGCAGTTTAAAGTTGCATTCTGGAAACCAAATACATGCTTAAATTTGCAGTCCATGCAAGCTAATTTCAGGGAGCAGATTAATACATTGTATGTAGCATAGTAGTTCTTTTTTCATATTTTGTGTATCTCACAATTCAGCCATGAGGGGAAAAAAAAGAGAAAGACTAAGCAATCCATGCAAAAGTGAGAGATGGAGATTACAGAGAGATGGAATGAAGCAGCATCTCTCTGGAGTTCCTTCTTAATACTAATGAGAAATGGAAGTGCTCCTTGCAGCTGATGTGCAATTAAGCATAGCAGTGCCATGCAAGCCAGAATAATGTGCATACAATGCAGGCTTTTTTAAGGTCATAGGTGTCCTCTGGATTTTTTTTTTATGACATTTGGGGCAAATTCTGCTAGGAAAACATAGAAGCATGAAAGATTTTAGGAAATCTAAAAGCAGTATAAATACATATAGCCATTTCAGTTGTGCTTTTTTGAAATTCCATTACAGGCTTGTGAATAGCTGTGGAATGAAAGAAATATCACTCATGCTCTTGTGGGAATGTAGGTTTAAATGCTTTTATAGGACACCTGGAAACAAACTATGAGTTCATTTGTTAGAAAACACCATACTTAACTAAAGCACAGCCCCTTGTCAGGACCTGAAACAAAGGAAATGGTTGTGCAAAAACTTTTCTGAGGCATATTTGGAAATAAAATGCATTCTCATATTGGAAAGAGAAAAGAAGAACTACAGAAACAGTACCTACACACAGAAAAACAAAGGTGGGTTGTACCTAAAGAAGAGTGTCACCTTGAAGGCAGAGTATTTTGGCTAACTATTGAAGAGCTTGTAAGGAGGACAAGCAAGTGGATTAGCTCCTGTCATCTGATTTTTCTTTCTACAGAAAGAATGGATCCAGCATATTATTTGTAAACATCACTGCATCATAGGTACCCCACTCCACCACCAATTTTTATTTAATATACAAAGTCTTCAAGATCTTGAAATTTGAATTAAAAAGACAATAAAATAAATGAGCTAAATATTTGGACTTATCTTCTTTCTTTTTCTTTTTTTCTTTTTTCTTTTTTTCTTTTTGTTCTTTTTTTTGTGTGTGTGTGTTGTATTTTAGTTATATATATATAATTTTTAGCTGTTTTCCTGGATATTTCCTGCTATCCTGCAGCTCTCTGGGTACAGACAAGTGAGTCAGGAAGTCACGGTCAATAGGCAGCTTTCTCAAGTTACATCAGTGCAGAAGCAAGTTTTGTACTTGCTTTGGTTTTGCTATAACATTACGTGGACGGACGCTAACAGAGTTTTGGAAATGTTGATGATAAAAGATTTGTAAAACTTTGTTTCAAGGCAGGCAGATTTTCAGAGGAGCTTGCCTATCATTAAGACACCAAAAGAAAGTTGTTTTCAGAAGTTTTAAAGGGATTTTGTACTCAGCAGATCTCTGTGATTCCGAGCTGCCACTGTGACCCACACTGCTAAGTGTTTAAAAGGTGTGCTATTACTCAGATTTTCTAAAGGTGACCCAAAGTATGTCAAAAACACATTGAAAAACTAAGATTAATTAAAAGCCTACAGCAAATAGACATGAAGACTGAATCTGTCAGGAAAAAAATAGTTATGTTTTAAAGCTGTTTCATTATTTTGAAGATGGAATTTCATCAACCCTACAGAGGTGGCAACCTCTAAAGGTGCTTTTCAATAACCTTTCATCACTGCCTTCCATGATAGATGTTAAGTACAATGCTTTAAGTTTGGCCAGGTCACGCAGTTCACAAAACTGTAATTTGACTGAAATGTTATTTTGAATGAAGGCTCCTTTTAAGGTTCTGGACTTTACTAAGCTTGAACCTAGGCAATACAAACAGTAACACAGGCTATGCACTGAATTTATTTCCACTAAGAAAACATGAACCATTTAAACGGGCAAAAGGCTATAATATGATTGCTGGAATGTAATGCAGATATCAGCAGTTGAACATAAACATACCTATAGCACATAGAACATAAAGAAAAACAGGTTGCTTGACTAAGAAGAAAATGCACAATTAAATATTCTTAATGAATAATGTTTTGACATCAGAAATAAATCACATTTTTGATGATGATAAAATTAGAAAAATTCACAAAGTGATGAGCTAGCAACTCTGTCATGTTACCTCTTGCAATATGGTTAAAAGGTTGTTACTCAGACTGGAAATCTGGCCACTGTGGCTATGGTGATTAATAGCAATTTTGTTCTCAAAAGCTCCTCTGGCTACCACCACCACTTTCAAGCATTGAAGGACATATTCTGAAAGGGATACACATTTAAGCATATTTTCAAGCCTTCTGGATGCACTGATGTAGATTTACCAAGCCAGAACAACTGGAGGATTTTAACTTACTAATTATCAAAGTATTTTTAAAATACTATTTTTACTTCTGGAATAGAATTGTCTATGATATAAGTTAATTGTACTTATAAAATATCCAAATGTGAATTGATCAGAGGAGGAAATCATGTCTAAATTTAATAAATAAATAAACAAATAAAACATGAATTGAACAAAGTCTTTTTCTTGCATTTCTTTGCATCTTTGGCATTTTGGCCATCTTTTTAACACATTTGGGAAATCATAGCACTAAGTGAGATTTAAATAAAAAATAAAATCTTCCCCAAAAAACCCACGTTAAAATAGTAGAACAAACTTGATTACATATAAAAGGAGTAACAAGAAAGAGAAAAATCCCCTCTCAGATTAAGAGTACGAAAGGAGAAGTCCATTCTCAGTGCTATCCCTGTTCCAGGAATGATTTAAAATATACATACACGGGTTACATAGTACCCAAGGTACAGAGTGTTTAGGTTGAACACCTTCGGAAAAGAGTCTGAGCTTTCCTCTTTTGCTTTATGTTCAACAGTACTATTTCTGTCACCACTTCTACATACGGTAAAGAGTATATTGAAGCAGAGGTATACACTTGTGGCAGCCTGGGCCAAGAGCTAACACATCTGCACTACATCTACACCACCCTTAGTGTAAGATATTCCCAAGAGTACATCTTGCTTGGAGTCTTGCCAGAAGCCTGCTGCTAGGGTCAATTCTGCAGGCCCTCAGGGGAAGACAAAGCAGCCCAGATGGCGCTGCAGGAAGGCAGGACGCCTTTGAGATACCAGCTGTCCCCTAAGCTCACCTGCACACACTGCAAGGCTATGCAAGCTCGGCCTTGTCGGAGGCCTTGTTCTATCTTGCTGATCCCTATGAAATTCAAGGCCTGCTGTAGCTGAGGCCCCAGGCTTTACTGTATACCTGACACGCACACTCACCTCCAAATCACAGATTGTCAGCTGGGTGCCATAGGAGAAGGAAGGTGCAGAAAAATTAACTGCAACTTCCCACGCTAAGCAGAGCAGCACCTCAGCAACTACAGTCCTCACTGGCATGGCCCACCAGAGTGAGAGATGCCCTACCTGCCATCAGCTCAATGTTTTGTCTGCTGGTGTTACATAGAGGATCAGGGCTGAAATCTCATGGAGTTCTTAGTCTTAAGTCACAAGCATGCACTATTGACATGAGCCTGAAACTGTTCCAGAAACCCTAAAATTAATATTAAATTAGGACTGCCAGGTAGGCTAGTAGAAGCCAGTGAGAAATGAAAAGGCACAAGAAAGAATAAACAGCTTTTCTGCAGACACACTTTAACATTTTCTTTGAATATCTGGTTCATTTTTGTGACTATATATTTTTTTCAAGATCCCTTCACCTGACACTCTAGTCCCTGAAACACTTTCTAATTTCTCCTCGAGCAGACCCACTGACCTTATCCTGCTACTACTGCAAATGTAATAACATTTATTTTCTCCTGCACCCGCTTCCCTAAGCATCTATATGTTTTATCTGTGGGAGATGTGACTATTAATCTATAATGTGTTTGTATTTAGAAAGTCAGTAAAGTAATTTCTAAAAATAAAAATACAGTGAAGTTGAGGCATACCGAGCAGTCATCTTGGGGTGTAATTGTGACATTAGGTAGAAACCAATGTATGGATTGTTTTTTCAGTAGAGCAATTTTTCAGCATTGATTTTTTTTTAGTATAGGAAACAGTACTCTTTGAAATACACTGAACAACAGTTTTAAAACAATTTAGAATTTATCAAAAAGGGCAAATTTATCAGAAGTGAAGGGCTTGGCTTTACTTCAACAATGGGATGAGCACTAGGCCTATCCTGTTATCTGACTATTCAGGCAATAAGAAAGCTTATTTGGATATGTAAAACTGACATAAACAGAAGATTTGTTAAACTATCTCCTTAAAAATTCACAATCCATAAAACTTCATATATTTAACAGAATTTAATGTCTTTTAATATGATTTTATATTTCAGCATATAATTGCATATATAGACTTAATGCAACATCTTTCTCATATATTGCAGACTTCTATTATACTTTCAACAAATATAATTTAAATTACACTAATGAAATAACAGCATGACAAGGATGGTAAATTTTTAAGGCCTGCATGTCGAGAGGGCCTTATTTTGAAAACAACATGTAACTGTAAAAAAAGGAGTTTTATGGATAAAAATAAAGCCATTTTTCATTTTCACTTAATTTGGCTCTAAAGAAAATATCACTCAACTGGTAGCTTTATAAAAAAACCTCTTCACCAGTCAATTAATTTTCATGCTGAAAGATAAAGCAACCACTATAAAAGACTAAAGTCATGGAGCAAGCACCTTTTGTTCATCTAGGAAAGAGACAAAAGCAAATGCAACTAAAAATAAGAGTTCCAATTACTATAAAAGTCATTTTAATGTTTAAATAGAATCAGTATTATCATTGCCGGCCCCTTTGGCAACCAGCCGAGTCCTGTGGTAGCAGAATTGGTAAGAAGGCTGAAGGCTGCACATGCAACTTCCAGTACTCTTGGTCCACTGTCAGGTTTTCTCCTTAGGAAAATGCAACTTCCCCAGCATCCTGGCCAAGGATGCCACTAGGGAAAGAAGAGGCAGCTGCCAAAAGCATTGGAAACGAAAAGTTTCCATCATTCCGGAATCTGGTCAATAGGAATCGTCCCAATAGGCTTGTCTAATTTTCAGGTTGACAAGTATCAAGCACCTGCAAATACTGAACTTGAGAAGATTTCATTCTCCCCCTCAATCTACTACTTATTTAATAACAGTTTCATTTGTGGCTAGTCCTTATGGAGCAACAAACCTTCACAGCACCACACTCTGTTCATTCTTAAGGAATGCCTAAAACCCAGAGACTCAAAAGGGACCAGAACATTCCCATCACACAGCACTAGGCACTTACCCAAGGTTCAGACTGGGATGTCCTCATAGCCAGAGTAGCTAAACACTCAACAGCTTGCCCCGAGAGCCTGTGGAGGCTCCGTCCTCAGGAATATACAAAATTCAAGTGAATAAAGTAATTAGTTTTTCACACAAATCTACACTTTTTTTCTTATCTCTTTTCTGATTTTCAACTGGACCTTAAAATGAATCAGTCTACCTAAATTATAGTTTAAAAATGCTTAGGGAAGATTCAACTCAGCGCATCCTTGGTCTCTAAAGTACCGGTGCCTGTACTTGCAGAAGTTGCTCCAGAAAACATTTACAGTCATTAAAGGGAATTGTAAACATGTAATTCACCTGACCTATCTAGATGCTTGCACTAGATTGAAATAAATTGTACTTATTTCTCATACTGAGTACAAAGGAAAGTTAGGTGATTATCTCAGATGCAGACTTATACCTGACTTCTAAAACAAGGAGAGATGAATATCAAGGTAGGATGGTGTGTATAAAGTTACAGTCCAAATAGTGCTTTCCAGCAGCCATCTGGACTTGGAGCTGACTGCATATGCGAGGTGCCTTTCCGTCTGACCTGAAAGCTCTTGAGATGCCTGTGGTATCTTGCACATCACATGCTCAGCAAACAAGCACACCATCCAACTAGGCAAAGTGGTGTCTAAATCCTCAAGATGCTGAGTACTCATGGAGCAATATTTTTGTTATGTATTTCTTGTTTTACAGAAATGTGGTTTATAGGAGCTTGGCAGTGAGACAAGGAAGTTTTAACTTTGATGGAAATGTTTATTTTTCCTCCATAGCTGAGCTGGAAAAGCTTTCACTTGAATCTCTTCCCTCTCCACTCACTCCCCACTAGGAATATTTGGTACAATGCTGGAAAAGATTTGGCTCACAAGAGAGTTATGGAGAATGGGACTGCTGATATGAGCACATCAAACTAGATAGATGGTTTGAAAGTTCCTTGGATTATTACATGTAGAATCCAATTATAAACCACTGATGAACTCACATTTTGCAATAGAAGCCCATCTTTAGTCTAGATACTTCATTAGGTCCCCAACACTGGCACTGGCACAGCTCAAACATCCTATGCCCCCTAATTCCATTTTATAGCTCCACAGTCCTGGAGACCTTGGAAGCACCAGTTCTTGGTCTTCTAGTTGCTGTTTTTCAATAAAGTTCTGAGGAGGACTTCCCTGGCTCCAAAGCACTCTAAGTAATTCTCCCAGTGCTTCTGTTAGGGACCTTCCCAAGCTTCAGAATAGTATGAGAGGTGCCTGGGATTTGGGAAAGAAAAACAATTCTTTTTGGTATAACTTTTTCCTAAAATTATCTTTCAAAATTCCCTCTGGAGTTCCAATTTAGGGTAAAAACCAGAAATCAGAAAAAAAGATTTTACGGTGTCCATTAAGGAAGCCACTCCCTAAATGTTTCTTCCGTGGCCAGAATGGATGAATAAAGGTTTATCACACTTGTCCATACTTTTTTTAATATTTTGATGATATGTTTAGCATTTTAACAAATCTGTTAGGAAGGGCCAAGTTAGCATATAAGTTTTGTACGTAAAAAAGAAGTACCAGTGTCCTCATAAAGTAGTGAAATACAGTGCAGTCATCTGTAAGCCAGAACTACATGGGACAAAGCCAAACACGCAGAGATATTAGTTGATCTTCCTGACCCTAAATATATATATAGTGTGTGTATATAAATATATACATATATTATATATATATATAAAATTATTTGGATTCCAAGGCCAATTCAGGTGGCTCCAATGTCTCTTTGGGTCTCTCAACAGTGTGGCATATAATTAGGATATCATATTCACTAGATAGATCTAACTGAGCTACCTCAAGTAATTCTGTCAGTGAAAAAATAGGCTTCAAAAATTGTCTCAGGATGGTGTCATTTTATCTTCAGTGTCCTAGTTACTTAAGCTAGCTAGTATAAAATTATATCAGGCTTATCATTATTTCTTGCAATCATATTACCTGACAGATATGTAACTATACGCTCAAATACAAAGAAAGTTTGTCATCAGATCAAGCATGCTAAACTAACAATAACTTGGCTAGAAATTATTTTACATAGTTGAATTAATGATAATGAAAATCTTATCTGTAATTCTTATTCTATAATGCTAGTTAAAAATTATTATGCTTGTGTGCATCTCATAGCCAATATTCAAAGTACTTCTCAACATAGCAAATTTCCATTCACTTCTATAGAAATTTGTGATACAGAATGCATAAAAGGTCAAGTACTACAAGCTTTCAGAGGTCACTTCCTTAAAGCACTCATATCATTTCTTGTGCCATTTTTGGTTTTCTGGGGGATACTAAAATACTTAAAAATATTAGGAACTAATTGTTGGCCAGAGTATAAAATTGCCCATCTGAAAAGTATCATTGTGAGTCCCTTCCTGATAATGTCTGTTTATGGTCGTAACACAAGGGGAACAGCATTAGTTGAAGCAAACCAAGTGAGCTTATTCCTACCCCAGGAGGGACAAATCCATCTCTGCACATCATACAGTAATTCTCTGTACAGGAAATCATTATCTCTCTGCAGTAGAAACAGCCTTCATTTCTTCAGCTCAGCTATTCTTATTGCATGTGCTGAGTCAGAATGCAGAGGTTTGGGGCTTTTGATATTAACATCCATCCCTTTGAATACCTTTGAAATACAACAAAAGAGTGCCTTCATTTAAGCATTGTCTTGGAAATATATTTTGATTACAGAAACTGAAGGGGTTTTCTCTAATGCAAAGAATCAAGGGCTACCAGGGTTGTAAAAACCTTATTAGTTTCTTTTTTGAAAAATAACATTTTTTAGTGATAAATGGTATATAGTGAAGTAATAGTGGTCAGAGGGAAAACTTTGATATGAAAGGAATGGGCATTTTAGGAGGAAGCTCTACTCTATGCCTGGGTAATTCATCTTGCCCCTTTCCCTCAGTTAGGATTTTATGGCACTGAGAACTAGGGGAGAAAACTGCTGAATACTAAGAAATAATTTAAAACATATCCTCATGTTGTGCCATGTGTGACATATTCTCTCCTCAAATCATATTTAGAATTCATAAGCATGTATATCACAGTTAATTCCTATCTTATTTGCAGAAGGAATATTTTTTTGGAATTCCTGCTATTTTTAATTATGTTGTACTTAGTAACATAGTATTAGAAGCTAGATTACAGTAAAACAGGGAACAGTTATTATTTTAAAAGTGTAATAAAATAACCCTGGGAAAACTTTCTTTTGCCTGAGGAAGAATTACTGAACTTTCTGGCAGGAGAAATGCTGGCTCCACCACCACTGACTTAGCAGGCATCTAACACCGTGGTAGAAACTCTTCTCACATTTCTCCTAGGACATAAAGACTGTGATTTAGGGACACACAATATTGTTAGGGTTGCAAAGTACCCCTGGAGATCATCTGGTCCAACCGCCTGCTCTGGACACGTCCAGTCCGGTTATGGCTTTACCAAAGATGGAAGCTTTACATGCAAGTTGGGCAAGCTGCTCCAGTGTTTGGCCACCATCACAGTGACAACATGTTATGTTATGTCCAGACAGAATGTCCTGTGCTTGGATTTGTACCCCTGCATCTCATCTTGCCGCTGGTAAGTAAACCCAGCAGGCACCAAATGCCCGTGACTGTGTTAGTAGGACAGGACATTTCACTCTCTTACGCTCCCTTCAAAAGCAGTGTGGTAAAATGCTCATGGGCGAGCTGAGTGCAGGATTAAGGTACTACCAGTCATGACTCAAGCCTTTCATCCCAACATGTGAAAAGGCCAAGCAAACTGCACAAGATATCTGAGAACTAAAACTTGCTTTTTTATCTCCTCAGCTAATTGCTGGCAAGTCTTTCTTACGCTCTTGAAAAGCAGAAGAGTTCAAGCACATTCAAATATGCATAAACCCTTGAAGAAATGCTGCAAACGTGTTTTGCTTACAAGCACTTTCATGCCTTCACTCTGAGAAAGACGAGGACCAAATCTGTTCCCAAGGGCTGACACAGAAAAAGAGTTAAGCCAGGAGTCCCTCCTGGCCAGGCCTTGGGGCCCTCAGCGCTTTGCTCTCTCCGTCCATGGGTCTGTACTGCGCCAGTCCCCCACATTCACGTGCTGCCCCAGTACTGGCTCCAGTGGTAACCAAATGCAGTGCGGACGTAAAGGAGTCGAGGGCGCTCTGGGGAAGGGGAGAGTATGTGGAACGATCCCTTGTGCACCACAGCTCTCGGATTGCATGTATCACAGATTGTCTGGAAAGAAAGGCTGCCAGTCTGAAGAGAGAAGGATGGTAATTTCCTGCTTGGGAGAACAGAGGATGGGAACCTGGGCAGAGGACGCGCAGCCTTCGACAGCTCAGAGTGAATTCCAGAGCAGAAATGAAATTTCCCTGTACTCTCGGAAGGTACTTACACAACAGAGGACCATAATAAAGCGTTGCCAGTATCCTCAGTGACACTATCCTTGCATCTCTATGTATTAAAAGGGTAGGAGAAATACCACTTCCAGACAAATAAGGACCCAGGAGTGCAAGAAAACCACTCATAATCCATTAATGAACAGTCTTTTCTTTGCAGTGTTTGGGAATCTTTTCATTCTCTCCAAACAACAAAAGAATAAAAGTGAAATTAAAGGTTCGTTAACATAACTAATTAATTTTGGCTCTTATTCTTCATTTCACAAATTTAACCTATCAACATTCATAATTAGTTTAAGGGTGCTTCACTTTTTAATGGAATGGAAAAATATGAGGAAGAACTCATTCTGATCAGACATAACCATTATTTCTAATATGCAATATATCAACTTTTTAGCTAATTATACGATGGGAATTATCATGCTTCTTGCTATTGAAATTAAGAAATCATTTGATAATTCATCTTTTCCTAGGTTATTGAGGTTTCAGGACATTTGTTTCTCTTAATTAGGCTATTTAAGTACAGGATAAGATTTGCTAGTGGAATACAAAAATCCTTTTGGCTCTAAAAGAATTAATTGTACTTTAATTATTATTTTAACTTTTCAACAGTCTTAGGGTCTGAAGACACATATACCAATTATACGCCAATTATTCCCTTCATGTGATGTTCCTCAAGGAGACTTTATTTCAACCATTATCTTTTCTCACATCTTATTGCCATAGCTAAAATTCTGCTCTAGTTAATAATGGGGTTTCAGTAATTTTTTTCTTAATCTCTGAACTCTTGATTATGTGGTTACATTCTCCATGTCTCAGTTTTTCTGTGGACAAAGCCAAGGATTGTGACACCCAAACCAAATGAGGTCAGGCCACATTTTTCAGTCCCAGCATGAAACACAAACTGAAATGTCTGACCAGAAGCCATCTCTGACGAGAGAGCTGTTTAAGTGCTGCCCACCAGCCAGCGCAGCGAGGGATGAGCCCTTCCATGGCCAGACAGACCTTGCCTTTGTTTATCCATAGCAAACACTCATTGCAAAGGCAAATCGCTTAGGACTTGGGAAGAATAATCTCTAGAGCAGATACAAACTAAATTAGACAAAGGAGGAGTCTGATCCTTCTATTGGGGTAATTTGCATCCCACTTTGCATGAGTCTTGTCACTATCAAGTAAGGGTTTGCAGAGCTGGAGCACAATTAAGTCAGTTAATGCTTCTTGAATTAAATTAATATACAATTCTGTGGTATGACACAATCATTCTTCAAAACTCTCAAACTACATTGTTATACTGACAATAGTATAATAGTAAAATAAAAAAGTGATCATTAATCAAATCCATGTTTTGAGGTCCGTATGTTTATTTGAAATGAGAGAGATGAAGAACTTTGCTAAAAACACCCAGTAAAATTAATTTATGTCTGAATATGCATAGCATACCAATAAAATTTAAGATGCCTTTATGATCAACATGACCTTCAGAAACTTGCCATGCAGCTTTATAATGACTTACTGCATAACAGTTATCTGTCTCCTGCTGGTCATTCTATTAAACAGTGGCCTAGAATCACCCTTGCTTAATTATTTTTCTTGAAGTTATTTCCATTTCTGCACTTGGTAGTGATCAGAAATTTCCATTTCCATTTATTTACTTTTTTTATCCAAGATTTATGTTTCATTCTCAAAATTCAGTATGATTCCAGATGACTGAATTAATCTAATGATTTTTCTGTAAATTCGGATTGCAGGGAAATGTTCCCTTATATCCTGTTTATTATTAAAATAAATATACTTCCATTTCATCCGTTCAAGATTTTGCTTCTAACTCATTTTTAGTAAATGTCCTATTCAGTGCCTTGCCACAGTGACCATAGGAAAAAATATCAATGTTCCTGAAAATAAACAAAAGGAATTTTGAAAATGGCAGGGGCAGGAAGAGTTAAAAGGTACTTGTAACAGAGTCCAAAAGGGCAGAAAGTCTTTCGTATTTTCTCAAATGGGAAAAGTTAACATCTGAAGACATGCACTCTTGCTGTATACCATGTTACACAAGAAGAAACAACAGAAAATCAGAAGAGCTAGGAATGATTTGCAGAGCTGGCATCCTCCAGTGCAATAAAGCTCTGCAGGACATTTGTGACCTCAGAAATAGCTGTAACTATAGGAAGGTATAGATACAGATGATACATATAAATATATATATGTATATGAGGGTATATGATGACTATTCCTTTAGCTACCCAGCTCAGCACTTCAGGAAAAGAACTCGCAGCTGTAGAAGGGGCAACTTCCATTCGTTTAGAGGCACACTGGTACATACAGTGGCTACTATATGATAATAGAGGAGCCACACCAATTCCCAAAGATTGCTTCCAGCTTGAGAAAATTTCCTGGAATAGACTATGTCAGCCTTAGGCACATGTTCCTGTCAGTACCTCCTCAAATTTTGACATAAGGGAGTTCTTTACGTGAAGCTGAAGTTTCCACTTTGCAGAATAAGAAAGGTTTACTTCTATGACTTGTGGGATGACACTTTGAACCTTGAATTTCCAGGACTGCCTCTAAATACGCTGGTTAATTTAGATCTGCAAAATGGATGTTGGTTGCTGTCTTGAGATACATCAGAAGGGATAAAGGCAAACAGGAAAAGAAAGTTGCTATTTATGCTAGAGGACAATGCATATCGTCTTTACACAGTGAGACAAAATGCAGCTTCATGCTAAAATATGTTAAACCACATAGAGACTGACCATGTAGTTATAGCACAGTAAGATTTTCCAATGAGTTTTTCCAATGAGTTTTAAACGAGTTTTCTCATGCTAGCAGTAGTAATTGATACACGCAGTTCTGTGTTCCAGAATTAGCCCCACTTATCAGTGCTATCTAGGTGGACAAGAAAAAAGGTATCAATTGCAGTTAAAACATGTCAGTTTTCCTAAGCACTTCTGGCAGTTAACATCAAAGACCTTCAGAGTGAATTTATAGTGGATATATTCTCACATTGTACTGTCACACAGATTGAAATTTTAGAGATCACTAATATCATAAAGGTGTTTGCATCTACTCTAGGAGGGCAGGAAGCTCCCTGTGAAGTTTCCTTTCATGAGCACTGCTTACTGTGCAGTCTTTGCTAAATGAATTTGGATTTACCAAAATGCACTTATAACATTAAAATCTCTTTATATATCTCTAAATCATCTATTTCAGACTTAGAAAATTTGAAATCATTCTTCTTCCATGATTCAAAATTAATCTATTGCAAAAGAATTTTATTTTTTATTTTCTCACTTTGTGTCTGATATGCACCTTATTATACAACACTGAGATACAAGAAATTTAAGATTTGCAGAATGCAAAGGACAAAGCTTAGATCCATACAAAACCATTTTTACATGAGGTTCCCATTGCTGTTTGACATAAATGCCATTCTAAAGAAATCCATTCTGCTTTACAGAAGTCATTAAAGAAATATTAGACATTAGGGGTTTAATTTGCATAGCCCAATTGGATGTCATCCTTCTATTCAAAAAATAAAAATGAATCAGTATGAGCAAAAAGAAGAATATATTTGGCAGGCAAATGTACTTTTGCTCTTCTAGAATATTTTGATTTAAATTAAAATTTTCTTTTAGCAAAAAAAAACCAGTAAGGCTTCTAATTAAAATTATTTCTTGGTCACAGTCAGTCACTGAGCTCTTTATGCTCTCCTGGCTCATGAGTCTTGTGGGATGTACTTAACCAGGGGTATATTTTAAGTTTAAAAAGTATAAGACCACACACCAGATGATATTCTAGCATACCAAAATAAAACTATGTATTACAAGTTGGGAAACATCTAACCTGCAGATGTACATGTACAAACAGGTCTCTGTTTACTCCTGTGTTGACCAATACTTTTTTACTCTTGGCATTTTTTCGTATGTTTTCAGGGCTTGATTCTCCTGCACTTTAAGTTGATACAGTTCCATTACTTTCACTGAAGCCACACCACATTACACCAGATGAGTTACAATAATAATTAGGCTGAATTTATCAGAAATGATAAATACTCGGCTACTTTCTTCATTATATAACTTCAGCCAGGAAATACATCAATTCAGAAAGTTTGACACTCCAGAAGATAAAAAATGCTGTCCCCATTTCTCGTTAAAATGATAATATGTGGATAAACTATGTTCAAGGGCAAGAAATAATCTCAACAAATGCTTCAAGACATGCTTGAAAAATTGCCATTATATTCATGTTTTATGGATGGAGTGATTTCTAAAATTAAAAGGCTAAAATTCAAGTACTTAGTAAGCTAAGTACTTAATGAAACACTAAGAACAGAAGAGACAAAGAGGAATAGAGAGTACGAAATATTTTTAGAGGAGAAGTATTTCTAGAGACAGAGAAAGAAAAGCAGGAGCACATGAAATGCTGTGCACAAGCACGAGACTGATTTGCAAGAGGAAAAAGCATGGTGAGCAATGATCCATTGAGGACCCAAGACCTGATCACACCTTATGTTCTCTTCTCACAGCGTGGCACATCAGTGCCCAGTCCTTGAACACGACTCAACAATACCAAAGAAGCGAGCATAAGACTCAAGTTTCATAAGAAATAAAGATTTTTTTGTGGAGACATCCAACACATAAAAGCAACATTGGATAAAGGCAAAAAATATTCAGAGCTGAACAGAAGAAACAAGTACTCTGGGGTAGAGAATCAAAAGCATTGTTAAGGAAATAGTGAGTCGACGGAAAAACTGAGAGATGGAGCTTAGCGCTGCAGGAATGAAAGTGGGAAAGGGAGACAGGATTTTTAGAAAAGCTGTCATGGTGGACGGGCTTGGAAATAAATCAGGAGAACATAAGGAAAGACACTTACATGGGCATGTCATTTAAAAGGAAGAAGCAAACCGTTGCCAATATTTTATTTACTGCATTATGCTATGGGTAGAATATCTTCAGAACTCAGAGACAAGGCTCAGTGCCATGATTTTAGTAAAACTTTTCCAATCTTAGTTATCTTTTAATGCTGCTATAGACGATTTTGTTGTAGATGTTGAATTTTGTTGTAATTCATGATCCAAGTTCTGTTGAATGAATAGTCCAAAATACCACAGATTTTTTTAATAGGACATTCAGAAGAATTTTTGTATTTGCTTGTCAATAACAGTTTTATTAACTTTTGTGCAATCAGAAATGTTGGGAACTAAGATTCAGAAGAGAGCAGTGTGCAAGCTCCTTGGTGCTTCAGAAAGAGAAATCCCTATGCCTTTCCCTGCAGGGCCACCATTTAAATGTAACATAGGCAGATTTGTTCTGTCTTGAACTTCAGCATAGCTAAAAGTCCTTTCAGAGGATTTGCAGGAAGAAAAGCAGGAACAGGAAAGCATAGTGATGCAGAAACCCCAGAGGCAGTATAGCAAAATTTCAATGGAAGAAGACAGAAGCTAAGAAAATAGATTTGGCAGAGACAAAAACCAACAAAACAGAAAGCTGCACACAGCTACAAAATAAAGAAGAAAAGAGCACTACCAAGAGGGAAGAAATGTCTTGAAAGGAGGAAGAAATGTCTTGAAAGGAGAACTTGTCACAGCAGATGTGCCTGACTCCCAGGAGAGGCCACTTACCAATCACTCCATGAGCTACTTTTCAGCAAGGTTCTGGAGCTTCCTCCCCTGCAGAGAACAAGGTGGCACAAGTTGAAAAGGAGACAGACAGTGAGGCAGTCTGGGTGTGTGTGGAGTCTCATTTCAAACCCAGAGTGGATTTCTATTGTAAGTTCCTCCGGGGTGGGCAGTCGAGGGGAGCAGGCAAGCTGGAAATGCCTGCTGTGTCTTTGGCAAGAGGAAGGTGTGAGGTCTGACAGAGGCAGCACACAGGTCATTTTGATCTTGCCTTAGTCTGTGCCACTTGCCAAGCAAGCAGTGAGTTCCTCCTATCTCAGATATGAAAATGTAGGTCTGGCCTTTCATTCTCCTCTCCTTTAAAAAAGAAGGTCAAAAAACTTTGTTCCTTTCTCATATTTTTCTTGTATAATTTATAGTCTAAGTTTTATTTATTTTTGGTCTTTTGCAATCCCTCTCCATCTTTTTTACAGCTAACGATCTTTTTGCACTGTATATTTCCAGTTGGTATAGTTACAGATCCCAACAGCCCTTGACTACAACTACATAAGCACTACATAAAATGAGGTTGTTTTCCATATCCTCCTCTACACTAAAATTTGACCTAGTAGCAGTAAAAAAAAAAACAAACTAAAACTCACAAAACAACAACAACAAAAACAGAGCTTTATATAGAATCAGGTTTTTCTATGTTGTTAACTGGCTTAACAGTTCAAGGCTGTACCTCATACATCACTTTAAGCATGCGTTTGTCATGAAAATCCCTTATATTTCTTGGGTGTTAAATAAATCTCCCAGTGATGGGAGATTTGAAGAGCTTTGAAGGGATGATTATTCAAGACATGCTTTGTATGATAGATATATATGTATATATATATATATGCTACTTTGCTTTACATCTGAAGCTAGGCTGCAATAATTGCACTTTTTTTTAACAGAGCAAACTTTTTCTGTGGAGTAAACTAACAAATGCAAATTTGTTATTTGCTGTATCCACAACAAAGGACATTTCCTTGATGTCATGTCAAATTACTGAGCAAGAGACTGTATATTCATGAGGGTCTTTATTGTTATTATTATTAATTAACTTAATAAGGGATATTGGGTATACCTACAAAACCGGATTTTTCTTAAGCAACTAAAGTAACATTAAGCTACAAAAAGTGTTGAAATAAATTATATGTAAGGGAAGCCACTAATTTCATCTTTAAAATACTCTAAGTTTTCTTATTTTGGTAGAAGTGTATAGCTCCTGAGCTTTGGTGATTCTGCGGGCTCTGCAGCCAGGCAGAGGCGGCTGTGATTCCTTGTTGAGGAGTGCCGCCCTGTGGCTCCTTAGGCTCACAATTCCTGCCAGTAATAAACACATTCACTGAAGGTGAATGGCTTTATTCTGGAGCAGATTTTTACAGTAAGGGTAATTCAAAACAGTTTCCAAATTCAGAATTTATTAACAGCTTTGTAAGCATACTTTCTCCAAAATAAATAGGATAAACTGGCAATTCACGGCAACTTAAGAAGAACATATTAACTTGGTCTCCAAAAGCAACATCTGTTACATAAGACTTACTAGAAACTTCATAAGATACTGAAAAAAAAATCTAGAATAAATGTAATAATGCAATGGATACAGTGAACTTGCATTATCTATTTTTAATTAATCTGTAATACACATAAGTACTGCAACAAGGCTGCTAGAAATTATAAATTCACAGGATATAAGAATTGAGAGTTGATTGATACAGAATTGATATAGTTGTATTTTGTGCTTTCCAGTTTTGCTTTTC
>JAUBOD010000918.1:871762-903175 GCA_032353885.1 Nothura maculosa
TGGAGTTGCTCCTCCCCAGGTGCAGGACCCTGCAAGTGTAGGGTAGGGTCCTTATTGAACCTCATGAGGTTCCTCACTGCCCAGCTCTCCAGCCTGTCCTCTGAACAGCAGCACAGCCTTCTGGAGTGACGGCCACTCCACTCAGCTTGATAGATATTTATTTTATATTAAAAAAAAATATATTCTTACTTCTAACTCTTGAGGTATGAATAACTGAAGAAAGACTTGTATAAATATAAAGGTCTGAATCCTTTCATAAGATCAAAACAAAGGCTCCAATTGAGCAAAGAGTTTGTCTTCAAGCCTTGAATGCTGCTTTATTAACTTCACTGAAGACAAAGGGAGTGTCTAATGGTAAAGATGGGATTAAGTTTATACGGATCTGGAAAAACAAGTCCTCTGCAATTTAAAGCAAGTGAATTCCTGGCTGATTCCAGTTCCATTTCCTATGCAAAACTGGGATATTGCAGAGTTTGAACTAGACGTTAACCTGCTTCAGCCCAGAGTGATCTGTATGCTCTACAGAAATATATGAGAATAGTGAATAGTGTCCTTGCTAAATTTGGAAAACTGGTAAAGCAGTCTGGGTGAATTAGTAACCATACACTATTTGTCACGTACAAGCTCACACAGAGAAAGAAATTCACTGTTTCATAAGCATACTGTACAGATTGCCCAGCCTATTACATTAAATGCAAGGATCTCTTCACAGGGAAGTGACAAAATAAATGAGAAGCTTTTCTGAAACTGGTTTACGACATATTGAACAGATCTCTTACTACTACTACCATTGCTACTACAAAAAAAAATCCAAGTCTTGTCACTATTTTGGAACATTTCATCTTTGATATATACGTGGAAAAATGAAAAAAAAATCAAGAAAACATATTTGCTCATAGTATAACATTCATTTTATTGGCACTAGCTAGTAACAAATATAGCTCACTGCATGTCCTATTGTATTTTAATAGAAAATGGAAATGTACATAACAAGATATCCAATTTATACTATCAATGGAACTCAGTGTCTGTCACAAGCATAACAGGAGTTTCAAAGGGAGATCCTATGAGATCTCATACTGAACTTTATAATTTCAACCATCACTGTACTCACAATAATTAGTTCCTCCAGTGATTCAGTTAATTTTTTGCATTTTGGTTCTGTCACTATCCTGACTCCAAACACAAATTGAAGATGTGATTTGACTTACCAGGCAGATAGTGCAACAAATCTCCAAGAAGTATCCAGGAGCACACCCTCTTTGATATATATACTTTGCCCTTGCAAACTCCAGTAAAGCAGAAGACTCCATTTTTGCTTTTTATCAGACAAACAGTGCAGGACTTATCTTTAGGATTTGCACCAGAGATGGGATTCTTCAGCACATGTCCTATAGGAGAAAATGAAACAAGTCATTCAGAACAGTGATCATACTGTTTAAAATCGCTAGTGACCTTACTCTGTAAGGTGTGCATGTCCCTGGCTCATACAGACCCACAGAATCACAGGTCTTTATTCGTAACCACATTTTTCTCCAAAATTAACTCAACTCCCTGTGTTGAATTGAATACATATTTGCCACATAATATGGATAGTGAGATGCAGATATCACAATTTTATGTTTTCCTACATGCAAAATGACTACATGCAAAAGCTCAAAAGCAGTGGTTTAGGGTAAGGGAGTTTCTCAAAGGATACCAGCAAGTGAAGCTTAGAGAACTTTTCTGTGAGGTGAAATCAAATTTGGTTTAGGAAAGAAACTGAGTTAGAGCATTACTTTGTGTCATCTCCAAGTTTACACTTCAAAAGAGATTTTAAATACTTGAAAACACTTTTTCATACAAACATTTCCTAATTTTTTTTTTCTCTAAAATAAATTATACAACCTGAAAGATGTATATGGAGCTTTGGTTAGTAATGTATAGTTCTAATCCCTCAAGTAAAATTGATGGCCTTTAAGATTTATAAACTACTTTTAATTGAAGATTATAATTTGCTATTCTGTGATCTTTGGCTGCCTTCCTATATGCCCTAAATCCATTTGGATATCTACTCTTCGCATAAAAAAGGAGACATGATTTCAAGCACATTTCCAATGACCACATTCTGCAGATGTCTGTACACTGAACACTGAAGCATACCCCTAGCCTCCACCACTATCATCCTAACGAATGATCTGTCCACACCAAAATAGCTAGCTGTGAACCAGAACTCCACGACATTTGAGTTTTCAAATTTTACGCACTATTCAGATGCAAAAGTAGTTGTGCAAACTCCTTATATCAATCCTAGATCATCTCCCTCCTCAAAAGAAAGCACGGCAATAGCAACTGCCATCTGATGTCTGTGCACCAGGTGTCATTCTCCTGAGTACCATTGGTGCGGAGGAACAAGGCGGTAGGTGGGGAATGCATGGCATGTTCTTTCAAATTTGAACATTGTGAGCACAGAAGTTCCCAAAGCAGCCTCCGACAATCTGCTGTGGAAGAGGAGCAGCTAAGCCAGAAATATGGCAATATGCCTGTCCAGTCTACGCAGCAATTCATAGAGTTAATTTTATTCAGTCAGCAACTTTTTGACTGTTACCTTCAAGACCACATAGGAGGCTGTTCTGCAATCATTTCCACCCTTTGGGTCACTGGAAAGCAGGACATGGCTACAGGCTAGTTTTAAAATTGCTCCACTCTACATGGTACAAAAGTCAAGCACAGTTTAGCTTGTATAGTCCAAGAAACACAGTGTAAGCAAGCTTAGCAAAAGCTACTTACCAAGGTGGATGGAGAGAGGGTAGATCTGCTGACAACAAAAAAATCATCTTTGGATGTAAATCGTTGCATTAAGATGTGGACCACTAAAGATATCTAAAAAACAGAGGCACAAATCTATAAAAGTTAAGCATGGTGGTAAACTGCCATCTTTCTCTGCTTTTAATATCACCAGACAAGCTGTACTCATGTATATACAACTTTCAAGTTTGGGAGTTTCCTCTAAAAATGTGCTTTCACACATAGTACCATATGGCTGTAAGGATTCTGTTCAATGTATAAATACTTACATGCCTGGAATCTTCAGTGTAAATTTGTTGGCCCGTAGCTTTCAGCAACATAAACATATGCTACAGACTAAGAGGTTTCAGAAACAGCACTGAGGAGAATGAAGGAATGCATTTCAAAGCTGCATAAAGAAGATTAAAAGTTTGCATCCATTTTTTAAAAATTAAGCAAATATGTGCACACGTCTTGCAGATTGCTTTGATAAATCAGTGCATGAGAGTACTTTCATCATGTCTTTGTCATAATCTAGATTATGGCTGTGTTCACATAACTGACAATAAATCCTACTTCATAGCTGAATTATAATACTCAACCTAACAGCATAAATCACATTATTTTCACCTTTTCCATAAATATGTAGACAAAATACTTTGCTTTATTATATACTGCAAGGGAATTCCAGACAGACATAGTGTTATCTGTACTGACTTTAGATTTTACTTCTTAATTTGTTTTAAAGAGAGCTTTGTAGAGTGGATAGAATCAGATCTGTCTACTTATGTATTTAAGAATAAATACTCCTACCCTCACAAAAAAATCTTTCTCAAGGACTGCAACTTGTTGTAGCAGCAAGAAGTGAGGTTACGAGTATTTACATACATATGAGACTGCACGTAACTTGAAAATGCTATTTTATTTGTAATTTCCTTGTGTAGTACACAGACACGCTACTAGGGCTAAAAACATGGATGTACAAAGCTGCAATGCTCTATCTTAGATGATAACTCCGCCAGTCATCAGAACAAATAAACAGCAGTTATAACCTCCCTTTTCTGAAAAGCTTCAGTGAAATAAAGTCATTACATTTCAGTATCAAATGCAGAGTGAAATAAAAGGGGAGATTATATATTTATATATATATATACTTGTACTTTTTTTCCTGAGGCCTTCAGAATAAGAAAAATCTAGAATACTCAATCACTTCAGAAAAGGGAATTCATAGACAGTTTTAGAACTGAAAAATGACAGTTTGCAAGAGTTTGGGTCCACTGTTAACTACATGTACTCCTCAAGTAACATAAGGACGTTACATTTCCTATTCAGTCTGTGCTAACCCTCTGCTTTCTTAGGACCTTCATAAAGGTTTAGCATCTTGCATCAAGAACTAAACTCAAGTTAAAATATCTTTCTATAAAATAAAATCATATTTACAAAGATGAGCACTTGACATGTCCGGGTCAGAAGGAGGGAAAATAATTTTTCATAAGAGTTTTCTAGATGATTTTACAGATTTTAAAGTGGTCTCCTGAAACATTTCCATATTTTACCGAACTGAAATAAATATTTGACTAACTTTATTTTTATATTTATATATATATGTTTTAAATTAGTATTATTAAAATGTTATTTAAAATGGAAATATACCTTAGTGGATATTAGACATGTGCGACTCTTTGAGACTCAGAGGTGGAATGGGTAATTTGCCAGGAGTCATTTGTTGAGCTGCATTGCACTGTGGTAATTTAGGTAGATTATTCTACATCCGTATTTCCTTTCTCTGGCTTGAAATACTTTCAAAATGAATTCTTATATATACCTGGATTTTTCCCATTAACATCCCAAGAGCTTATTTTTACTCAAACATTTGTACTGATCGGCAAAGAAAATTAAATTTAGAAACAGATTCTCTCAGACTATTCTTAAGGAATCCAGCTGGCATATGAAATGCCACACATAATGGGTTTGAAATGAGTTTCTGGTCACAGCCTTGCTTTCTTATGTGTTTTTTTGCCCTCTTCTTTCCACTTGTTCTTCATTTTCCACCTCCTTGAACCCACCTTTGAGGCACAGCACTCAGGTGCACTCACCTTCCGCTGATCAGTCAGGTGCCCCTTCATCACTAACATTAGCTTCTCATAGGTCCCTATTTAGAACCACAGCTCTTACTTTCATGTCTGCAGCACAAAGTCTTCCCTCCAAACCACCCTCATGGTCAGCTCCCAGACCCACGTGGATCTCTTCTGTACTTGCCTTCATACAACTACTAGGCTGAATTAACTTAAATATATCTAATACTGATAAATGAAAAGCACAGGTGTCTCAACAAAAGCAGTCAGTGCTTAAGATTTTCAGCTACAAACTGTCCCTCAGTGAGCAATCAAGTTGTCATTGTTATAACTTCCTCCAACTCTGCCTTCATACCACATTCTGACCTTGTGTGAAATATAAATTTGATTATACTATAAATTCTGAGTTAACCCCCTATGTCAACTTAAACAGACCTTAAATTAAACTTTCTCTCTGTGTTCTCCATTTCCAAAGTGCTTGGGATGTATCTCTATTTAAAGCTATAAGAAAATAATACATTGTTGCATACTTACCACAAATCTATTTAATACCGAGAGGTTTTCTCTTTTCAAATCAAGGTGCTTGCTTTATCATTTGTCTTATCTATCCACTCAAATCATATTAAGAAAATGTCTTCATGTCAGAAGAAGTATAGATTTACTAACAACATCTTCCTCAAAGAATTATTGATGGTAGTTCCCCCAGAAAAACAGATGTCTTCCCGATTGATATATTTTGATTATTACCAAAAACAATGAAATTTTGGAAGTTCACAGGAGAGTATAGGTATGCCCATGTTGATATTGTACAAATGGGAGTGCTATAGTGAAAATCTTTTGAGAGTACAAAGGCATCTTTCAGCATTTTACTTTGTCTTTTATGAATAACACCGTGTTACTTGCAAGAACTCATTTTGTACTTGTGGCTGTTTGATAGCCAAAGGAATGTTTTCAGCTGCATCCCTACAGGAGAAGTGTCATATAAGGGAAATCACTGTTTCAGTCATATGATTACTTGCAGCTAATAAACATTTGAAGTCAAAGCCTCAGAGAAAATTCTATCTGAAATATCAAGAAAAGAAAAGAATGCCTAAAGAAAAAGCACTTAATCTGATAAATACCTGCTAAACAAAATTAATCTCAACAGTGAAGAAAATGCCCAGAAGGTGAGCCACAATCTGAGTTTATGGAATTTTTCTCCTAGCTGATTTTGGCAGATCCTTCCAATGATACTTGTCTTTGAAACAGAAAATACAGCATGATAAATCTGTGCTTGTGTTGGAATAGCTGCACTCAAGCAGGACTCTAAATGTCAAAATGCTCTTAATTTTTGAAAACTAGTGTGGAACTGTAAATCAGTGTCAGGGTATTGTGTTTACTCACCATCTTTTCCATGGTGCTGCTTTGATAAACACCATGGAAAAATGAAAACTTGTTGTACAGCTGACAGAAAATAAAGAATACAGAGCAATACGGATGTCCGTTACACTCCAAGTCAAATCTTCTCTTATTTGCTTACAAGACAGGACCTGAATAAATCAAATGTGTGGACCAGTGAGAGTTGTGGCTTTCAGCAAACTGCATAAACACTGCTATGGTGAGGTCAATGCACATTGTCTGCCATAGAAACAGCTAATGAGAACTGCCATGAAAACACAGGTTATGACCTAAACCAGCTACAGCACAGTCCTTAACCAGGCAAATCTCCTAAAAAAAAAAAAAAGAAAAAAGAAAAAATCCAGAGTCTGTTTGACCAGCCAGCAGGTAAACTGATTTTACAAAAAAAATAAAGCCCCAAAGGGAGGAGGAAAAAAATTGTTTCATTTTATCAGTCCCCTAAACAGACTTAGTCTAGAAAATATTCCTGCAAGTCAGAAGATTTATAAGTAATATATTTATTAGGCTACTTTCTGAGTCATCCAGACTGAGGGAGCAAACAATGTGTATATATGTTACTACATGCAAAGAACTAAAATCATGCACTTAGTAAGTATAGATTAAAAAGACATCACAAACTTGCATTGTACAAGACCCTGAATATGAGATAAAAACCAACAGTATTATCAAAAGGCTACATAAGACTGCATGTCATTTTTCAAGCAAATAGAAAGACAAACACCTTTATTTTAAAAGATGAAACAAAAATAAAGAAAATGCAGTGCCTTCCTATGAGGATGCTGACTCCCACTCTTTCGTTTATCTTTAAAGTAGACCTAGTTTTGCGGTCTTTATTGAAACTGATGGGTGAAGGAAATGCTTTACATTTATTACTAGTTTCTTTTCTAAATATAAAGAGCTGACCACATTGCACCCAGACAGATCCTAGTGACTAACACAGGCAGACACATGAGCTGATTCACCCTCGCCCACAGGAATATTTTCTCATTTGCCAGAGTGTGACATTTGAACATTCAAGCGAGCTCACAAGCTCCAAAACATAGTCTCAAAAACAAACGTTCTTATGAAAAGAGGTTTTCAGCAACCAAGTGCAGGGAGTACTAGCACCTGACAATGCTAATCAATCCACCTAGGTGTTATGCCTTTCTCACTAACATCTGAAAGCTTGATCCAAAACCCGCTGAAGTTGACAAAAAGCTTTTTAGTAATTTCAACAAGGTCTCCATCAGGTTCTGAATGGCTACAGTTCTGAATGGCTACAGTTACGTGTGGAGATAACCTGTATTGTCTCCACAAACATTTCATTTACATGCTGTGTCAAAAGCAGATTTAAGTTCAACTACTCAGCATGGATATTACATGGAAACACGTACCTGGAAGCAATATCTGAAAGCCAAATCATAAAAGGGAAGATGAATTTCCTACTGATGCCACTTTCAGCACACCCATTTGATGCTTACGTTTCAGTTAGACTTGTACTGTTCAGTGCACTGTATTTTGTTGCAGCTATAAAATTCTCATACAAATGTTGTTCTAAAATTGTGCTTTCTCTCAGGTCTTTTTCTTCCATCAAAACTTTGCACTAACAGACAGAGCAGCGCCTCTGAAAGAAAAGAAATAAAGTTCAGATTAGATCCATTAGGATGGATTTTATTTTAAACTTCAGTTCCACATGGTCCTTGAGGAACAAGTTAGAACACATCTGTCACTACATGAATGAAAGCCAATTTCAATATGTAGCCCTTTCAGCTGAAAATCTGATTTCAATTGATATGGTGAATTTGAATGTGTCTGAAATAGCTATGAACTCTTATGAGAGCCTGTAGAGCTGCTGTAAACTACATGTCAATTCCTATGCTTCATCATTAGGTACAGACTAGTATTAATAACACACTGCATCAGTATGAGAAAAATAAATATTTCTTTAAGTTACTGAGAAGCTGCCTACTTCTCCTGAAAAATAAAATCTGTACAGTATCGAACAATAGAAAGCTACTCTTATGTTTTGAATTTCCTTCATTCTCAGTCATTTCAACAGGACTTCATTCCTTTAACAGTCTGTCTCCTTTGGAGACCCTCCCAGGAGAAGGATTCAGGCTTGGTAGTCACTACAGCCATACCCAGGTCTGAGGTAACTCCTTTTGCTAGAGCTGCAGCCTCCCTGCTGAGAGCAGGTAGACACAGATAGGCTTCCCCCTACTTTCAGCAGTGCTTCCTGTATTTGCCACAGCCTTGGGTTCTTACCCTGATGTGTGGGTGGCCAGAAAGCCTACTAGCTGTCACTCTCATGACCCACACGGCCAGACTTTATTGCTAGAGGAAGTGGAGTAGCAGGTGTTTCTGAGAGGCCCTCTCCCAGCAAGGCCTGCTTTGCTGCAGAAATAATCCAAACACAGCCTTCTGGGAGGGTGCTATAAAATGAAAAAGATGCTGTTATTCCTGAATGTATAAAGAGGATACAAACCAGGAAAGCTAGGGTAAAGTATTATTTGCTGCTAGTGATCCCGGTATCCTGTGCAATATAAAGGAAGGAGTATAGAAAGTCAGTGAATACATCCCGTTTAACTTACCCAAGGGAGACTTTATTCTGTCTATAGGTCTGAACCAAAATACTTACAAGACTGCTTGTAAATACTGCATGGGTCTCTCGTTGACTGTAAGCACTTTCCACACAACTGTGGTATACTGGATACCTGTGATAAACAACTAGAGTAGACAAATCCTGTATGTGTATATATGGTTGTATATGCATATAATATTGATATTTTATGTAAAACACAGATATAAATATATGGATATATAAACATACATACATAAAATATATATTTATATATAATTGAGCTCAACTACATCTGATAGGCCAGAATGTCGAAATTATCAAGGGAAGTTTTTGGTTTGAATCTAGGAATTTAAGTTTTAGCAGTTTTCAGCAATGCAGTTCTTCCTATGGTAGGGCCTGCATTTCAGTATTTTGTAGATATATGGTATATTCAACTTAGCAACCTGTTCAGCTTATAATTTTCCATATAATTGTACACCACTGATTTCAGATACTCCCAATAGACAAACAATCTTTATCTTTACCCATTTTCAAAGACTTCACTGGAAAGCCAGATATGGCAGATTTTGTAGATTAAAGAAATACTCACCAAAAATGCAGTACTAATTTCTATCATTTCTTCCCATTCATTATGTCATTAGCATTCATGGAGAATTCCTGTGAATAAGAATAAATAATTGAAAGGATAAATACACTTCCTAGATGAGTTCATTACAATCTAACTATCTTTCTTTACAAATTAAAACATAATTTTTGAGAAAACAGGTTGTCTTAAATAAATGCAAGAAAAAAAATACAAAGGTTTGGGAAGAAAATATATGAAGTATGAAGCACTATGTGCAGGTTGTCACTCCCATGTTTATGAGGATGAGGTGATTCTTCTAGACCATTCATGATTTCTTCTCTTTAAAACAGAAATCATCCTTTTATAGTTCTGAAGTAAGCAAACTTTAGCGGAAGGCATCATGTGAAGCAGTGCTGTGTGACTCCTGCTTCTAAGTCACTATTTAATTCATAGCTTTGCTATTACTCTTGTTTACATGCATCTCTTCAAAGCAATCTTTTTCATAAATAATAGAAAAATCTTTGTCCTTAATATATTTTATTCTTATGCAGCAAAGTTCTCATATTTGACATTTCTTTTATGTCCTCTACGCAGCTACTTCTATTTTCGTATTTTAAGTCACTGAGCTCTAGGCATACAGTGCATGCAGAAAAATTCAAAATTATATTATCTATTTAGATTGATACTGCAAGAAGACATGCCAAGTTACTTACTTCAGAATGGCTGCAGTAAGCTTCTTCTAAACCACTTGCAGTCAGCAACCAGGTTCTGTTTATCCCATACACAACGTCAGATGACCCACCCTTCTCACATACCTGGCTTAATTTATTTGTCTGCTTGCTCTCTGAAACATCAGGCATATCTGGATAATGCAGAAAGGCAGAGAGTAACACACATGGAAGAGAAACAACAAATGACTGTTTCAAAGCGTAAAAGAAATGCTAACGGCTTAAGAACTTGATGAGTACCTCTGGCTATATCCATGTGGGAGAACAGAAGTTACTTGCATAGCAAGTAACTCTCCAAAATGGAGTTGAATCACCTCCAAATGACTGAAAAAAAGTGTTATTATTTTGCAGTCCTTCTTCATTGTGAGGGAATTGAGGTTAATTGCATTGCACAAGGTATTGTGCTAGCACAGCAGAGGAGCAGTCCCATCCACTCTTTCCCAATAACCAATAGATAGGAGGAGAATCAGGAGGAGAATAGGAAGCCTGAAGAGTTAAAATGAATAAGTATGCTATTAGGAGTAAGGAACTGCACATGCTACTACATGAAAAGTTGTTAAAAAGCAAGCAAGTAAACAAAAATAACAGGCAAGTAAACTCCAAAAATACAGGGGTAAATCTTGGCCCTTTTGCTAGTGCAGTCTCTTAAAAGCGAACGGTATTTTCAAGCACTTGATTGTCCTGAACTTTATCCTCCCGCAGTCAATATTCTCAGTTCAGAGATTCATGATCCATTCCTCTCAGATCTACCATAATCCATACAGTGTTTACGTATAAACACGGGGCATTTTTAAGCCATGAATCTAATAATCTTTGACAGAGTTAATTTATTACCTTGTATTTTATATATAGGAATGCACACATTTTTTTCCTCCCACATAGGTGCGCTTACTTTTTTTCCTGTATCATTTCATCCTGATTGGCTTTCTGAACAACTAAAAATGAAAATAAAGGAAGCAATAAGAACAGAAATCCAGATCTTTGATACATACTAAATAATATTTGCTATCAGCCTTTCTATCTTGCTTGAGATCCCTTTAACTCTCAGAAGAACACTGTTATATCTGAATACACTACTGATGCAAAATACCATGTCTGCAAAAAGAAGAAGAATAAAAGCACCTGCTACTGTCCTTTCCCTCATACAGCCTAAGGACATATCCAATTGCTTTACTGTTTTCACCTGTTCTTTGGCTGAAGAAAATAAATCTTATCTCTGTGTTAATACCACTCCGGGGACTCTAAGCACACACTCTAAACACATGAGCAATAGCCCTGGAGATGTTAATGATTACTTATGTCACGCATTATAAAAGCTTGAAGGTATGAGTTAGGCGAATATGTCAAATCTGAGCTAAAGCTCTAAAGTGATCTCATATGAGATGGTAAATAGCTGGAAGGAGTCGTGTGCAATTTCACATGGTTGTCCAAATCTGAACAGATAGGGGATATAATTTATACTGCACACAGTGAGGCATAAACATTTTGCAGGCAGAATATTCACGAACTACAGTCTGTTCTTTGACAATGCCTAATTTCTCTGGGTTGTGTATGAACACATCAAACCTTTATCCTACATTGGACAAACAGAGACGCCATCACTGAAGTACTAAAGAATTAAGAGGGTTTCATGTTAAATTATGGGATGCTACAGAAAGATCAGCTTCATTTCTCTTCTCACAATTCTACCCAACTGTAACTGACTGCAGGCAAGACATTTGGTCACATTTAAATACTCAGCAAGGCCTCATTTTCAATAAAATCCCAAAATATCTGCTTAAGTGTCCTATCAGTTGGTAAGATCTGAAAGGACACTTCAGTGTCTCTACGATCTATCTCTGCTACGATACAGGAAAAGTTAGTGAGATTAAACACAGCGGTCTGGAAGTGCAATGACTAGATCTGCACGTCTAGATACAATCAACAGAAAGATCTAAAAAGCAAAACATGGATGAAGGAAAATATTAACTCACAGTCAGATACAGAGCCCTTAAATAACTAAACGCAATAATAGTATTTTTTTTACTATTTAATACAAAAAAAAGTAAATAATGGCTTGGAAGACACATGGCAGGAAAAAACTTTACTTTCTTTGCTTTTCTTTTGTTTTTTTTTTCAGTTCCAAAAAGCTAATTTAATTGAGATATAGTCCTTGAAGCCTTGAGCTATCCCGTTACCTGTAACAAAAATATTTCAGATCAATAACTAATTCAAAAAGAGAAACAGCAAAACAAAAAGCAAAATAAAAACAGACACATATTAATCATGTTATAAATCTTGACCTGACAACAGCAAGAAAAGGAATAATTAATAAAGATTAAGGAAAAAAATGGCTACCCAGGAATTACTTGTTTATGCATATCAGATTTTTTTTATACACACACACACACACACACACACACACACACACACACATATATATAATCAGGTCTCAGTAATGAAGCGGGTTTATAAGGAATGCTAAATAAGGATGCTGTAATTGATATAAAATTGATACACAATTTCAACATTGATATAAAATTTCAGAGTTCGTATCGCATTAATCTCCTTTTGGCATTTAAGGAAATGTAAAAACCATGTTCATTTAGAAGAAAGCAAAAGTGCAGTCCATTGGTCTCAGGGAGTTATCCCAGAGCTGAATTTTACCCAGCATAATTAATTCTATGCAAGCTATTGTTTCTTTTCTCCCCGAATGCCATGCATAGAGATTCAAATATGCTTTCATTATGCAGCAGCTGTATCAGTTCTTTGTCTAAGCTTTTATGGCTTCTTTTGCTCTACTGTTTCTCTGTTTCAGACTTGTAAGTAGAAGCATAAATGAGGAAGAAAACTGAGCTCAATGTCCATAAATGAGTCTCACTCACAAAAAAAGCTGCTTTATTCAGCGCTATGGACTGTTCCTCTGACCAGCTCTGGTGGATTATATGTCTCTGAAAATTGCTTCCAGTCAATCCTCTACTGAAAAGTAGAGGTGTCATCTCATTGTTATGTAGTTTATGATCCCTTAAGTGATCCACACAGTTTACAATTGCAAGAAAATAGCAGCAAGATTAACAGGTGAGTGAACTGCACAATTAAAAAAAAATAAAGCCAGTAGAAAATATTTAATCCTTCCATGTGACAATTGTGTAGATCACAAAGTATAAGAGTACACAGATGACATTAAGTCTTTGTGTTGTGATACAGCAGTATATCTGAAATATAAAAAATCAGGATTCAGATTGGTGCATATACCAAGTTTGCACATTTGATGAGACTTCCTATGAATGGAAATCTCATACTTCGTTTCATGAAGAAATGGACTCATAATTTCAGTGTTTAATTGGGTCTTAATCTCAGGAGTGTCAAGATCACTACTTCAAAAACTGAATGCTGCTCTTCCATAGCTTCTCTCCTTTAAATTCAATTATCAAAAAGCAAGTGTGCAAAAGTTTATTTTAAAGGGTGAACAACAGCCGAAAATTACAAGATTACAATACAAGTGTTCATAGATAAAGAGTTTGAACTTGAAAATTCTAGAAATCCAGAGGATTCTTTTTGCATTAGAAAAACTGTAACAATTCTTGTTCTGGATCTTGACTCTGTTTTTAGCCTCACTGCCAGAATATTAGTTCCAAACCTGTAATAGTAGGAGTTCTTTGGATTTGACAGATGATTGTTTGTTGTTGCTTTTGCAGGCTACCACAATTAATACTCTATGTGCTATCTTTTTTTTTCAAAATTCTCTTGCAATCTTACCTTGCACAAAAAATATGTATATGTATAAAATATAGGTAAATGAACATAATAAATATACCTATAGAAACACTGAAAAGAGTGTAATAACCTTCATGCACATCTGTTTATAAGATGGACATGAAGGTGGAAACCTTGCACTAGTTTAAGTAAAAGAGAAAGATCAGATGCAGAGGAGTTAATGTAAATGAACTAACAAAATAACATTCCTAAAACTAACATTGGAGGGAAGATTAAAGAGGGAGATGACATTCTACATTACTTGCTTTTTTAATTATATTTGGTCTCTCTGAAAAGAGAGAGCTGAACACTAGAGGAGAAGGTAAGGAAGAGACATTGGAAGAAATGAAAAGAACGATCCTTCCCATTATTACACAACAAGCTTTTTGGCTTTCTTATTCATGATTACTTTATTATTGCTATACACTATAGATTCCCTCTTGTCAAGTTATTATACAAAAAGCAGTAAGATCATCATTGCTGTAACTCCTGTTAGTCAGATAAGAAAACTGAATTAAATAAATGAAAACCTACAATAACTGGTAAAATACAACTCTTAGCTTCAAAATTGTATCTTTTTTTTTGCTCTAGAGATGGTGAAAACACGAATGTGAAACAGACAGACTAATGCAGATAACTCACATGGAAAGCAAGCCACAGAAAGAGGAACGTGATGGAAAGCACATTTTGATACAGACCTCTAATGATTCAGACATTCTGAATTACTTTCCAAAAGGAAGTGGTTATTTCTGTATAGGGCAAAGCATATCAATTGCCACATGATGCTTCTCATCTATATTTACACACGGGGCCTTACTCATCACTTGGCATTGTCAAAAGGCATGAAGTACCTTCATGTTCTCAAACTCACCATCACAGGTGTGAGAGAGCAGAACCCCTACACTCAGTTCAGACTGTCAGAAGCCATTTTTCACCTTTTTCTTTCAGCAGAGGGACTTGCTAAAACACTTAAAGATAAAAGAGAGAAGTACCTAAGAATCAGAATGGAAGTGACATCTACAACATCTACCAGGAAACTGTGATACTCAACCTAGAGCTAAGACAGATCTGTATTTAGTGTCTTTATTAACCCTTGGCAGCTGCATTAAACAGGAATTGGACATAGCTGAGGATGGGAATTTTTCCCTCATCCATGCATTATCTTGCTGCTTCCTTCCCAAATCTTCCTAACTCTAACCTTAATCCTAACCTTAGTTCTCCAAAAAGTAGGTATATATTCCTTTTCTTATCTGGCATTAGCACTTAGAAGTAAAGATGAAGAAGTTCTAACTTTAGAGGAAGTGCTAGATTCTGAAAAAGATAAACATTTTTTACTTTAAATAAATATGAATTTATCTAAATAGAGCAGGATCAATGGATAGATCAGAATTTACATTCTTTGGTGAGGCATCCAAAATCCTGTGGTTACAAAGGTCCTAGAGTTCATAGCGCATAGTTTACATATGCACTTGGACCAAAGACTTGTCTTTCATTCTCCAGACTCGTATTTAAAAAAGTCATGCATTCATTCCCCATAGCTTAAAGATAAATGGAACCCCGAAAAAGACCATAAAAAACTAATGTATTATTAAATGACTTAGACATTGTTTTAACCTCAAAGTCAAATATCAAAACTAATGTTTGGTACTGATCTTGTGAGATTGCATTTTTTTGTACTGACGTCTCAGAAGAACAGAGTTAATCCAGCACTTGTACACTCAAGACACATGAATGCATGCGATAGAGGAATCTAAGAGTGAATATGCTAATTTTGCACATTTTTTCACAGTTGTAGATAGAAAAACATTTTAAAAAGTAGTGTACTATCATTTAACTCTGCATATTGCACATGAAAAATCCAGCACAAGAACAATAAGGTTGTTAAACAGAGTTAAAAAATATCAGTATTAATTTTCCTGGTTCAACCTTTTTTTAAAAAATATGCATACATATTATAAGGCAAACTTTAATATAAATGACAACACTGACTTTCTCTCCCACCCAAGTCTTGATTTATTTCCATGAATAGAATAGACAGCCTTGAATATAAACAGATGCTGATAAATTCCACCCTCCCCAAGATTTTCTACATTGCTTACTACGTGGTTTGCCATTTACACTCTGTAGTAAAGGTTGTTACTGATATTTTTGGGAGGTTTTGAATGGTATTAGTGCCATAATAACTGAGCACTTCCCACACAGTAACTGATTTTTACAACTATGCCCTTTGACAAGAAATGGTGTTATTTCCATTTTACTTATGGGGAAGCTGCAGTATTCAGATGGAGGCTGCAACTTTCCACACATACTGTATCTGCATATCTGCAGTCTGAAATGTCTACATCTGTTTTACTGAAAGTACCCAGCAACATATCTATATAGGTTTATTTGAGAGTGAAAATGTTCTGGTGACTTCATTTGGCCTGGGTCCTATTTTGTACATCAAAACGTAGCACAGGCAGTTGGGAGGTAGCTATCTGAAGTCCAACACTACTGTCTTTATGACACAGACAGACATCTTCTTTAGCAAAGCTTTCAAGTGTCTTTTCAATGGAATCCTCCCTTTGTGTCCTTCCTTTCCCTTGCCTCATTCACCACACCTTTCTCAGCACTGCCAACTATGGAATGGGAGGTTACACATACCAAAACTGTCGCTATGGCTTGGTTCACTCCCAGAGTCCTGTCTATCCTGCATAACACAAGATAGGCAAACAATTCTTTTCCATTCCTAATAACACACTTTCTATTGCAATCCCTTTCTTATTATGACTGACCTTTCACATCCTCCTCCTTTACTGCTCAAGAAAACCAGAAATTCACCTGATCATAATTGAAGTTGGGACAGACAGAGAGATTAGACAGATTAATACTTACTTACTGATAGCAAATCGGAGAGCATCATGTACTGATTTCATCCCAGACTTCATTTTATATTGTGACTAATCTAGATGAGGTATCAAGCAGATTATTATCTTTAAAAATATTTTTCTTCCCCTAACTGTTCTTGTCCTTCACTATTTTTAATTTATTTTACAGAGAGGGAAGTAATGTGACAGGCCAGCATCACAGTCTTTTGAGAATACTTGACATATAGGTGTCACGGAGGTCATGTTGTTCACACAAATACAGTTATGGGATGCTCATCAGACCATAAAACAGACAAGAAACATTTAAAATATTTTCATCTCTGAAAGTTTAGAGAAATAAATTGTACCAGGAACAGCTTTCTTCCTAGTGTTGTTTGTATCTTTAGAGGTTATTTTTCTGTAAATAAGCATTCATATACATACTCACATATCTGACTTAAATAGTAATCACATAGTCATAGCTATGATACAAGGTGCCCAAGAGCAGTTTAAGAGAGGATTTAAAAAACCTTAAGCATCTTAGCAGTGGATACTAAAATTAAGACTTGGGACACTGGTTGAGTCCTCAGAGAACTGTGAAAACATGCTAGCTCACAAACAGATGACTGCATGACCTTGGGATATAGGCAAGTCAAAAGTAGTGCCTCTTTCCTCTGAAAGTATTCTAATCAGAGATGTAATGAGAAAGAACGGGAACTAATCGGTTTGACTTATTACCACAAGAAAACTTGCTTATAACTTTATATTCCGGACTTGCCAGCAACTGATATCATGACATATAGCAAACAATTGACAGTATGAATATTTATTATTTTCTTTCACACCAGACTGTTTCATTGCTTATGCTTATATATCTGTATATATATTCTAGGTATAAATACTTTATCTTGATGCCTATGTCTAGACTGTTTACTTGCAATGCACACAAAGCCCAAATTAAAGGGGAAACTAAGGTTCAAACATCTAACATTCTAATACCTGCAAGCACAGGAGTCCCTGTTTGTTTGGCTTATATTTTTCAGTACCAGTCAACACATCCAGTTTTTCTTCCTTCACCTGTTCTATATTTATACACATACTTGAACACATGAAGAATAAGCAATATCATATAGAATTCCATTTTTAAGAAATAAGAATGCATTCTACCTCAAAATATTGTAACTATTTTGGCTATGCACTTGCTTTATTTATTTATACCTTAGAGTCTGATTTTCTAGGATTATGCCAAGATTATGTGCTGCTTTCCCTAGCAATAAAAGACTTCAAGGCACAAGTACTCTCTCAATTTTACATACATAATAAAGTCCTATTCTAAATCTAACTTTTACATATAGGTGCCTGCTCACCCAAAGTCTAATATTTAGAAGGAAATATTGTGATATAGTAGCTCACAGTTGGCATTTTTTTGTATTTTTTCATTGCTTACAAAAGTGTTTCAGGCTATTCTTCACAATCTCGCTCTTCTCACAACTCTCCCTTCTTTTTTTTCTATGTAAATTTAAGGCAATTTGACATGCCTGCAGAAATATTCATGGTATATCACTACACAATATTCTTTGAATGAGAAACACACCGATCATCCTCTAAAAAAATCTTCTACACAATATATATGCAGAGGATGTGAACAATTGGGTGACATTCACCTTAACTGAGACAAATTGTATGTGGAATTCACCGTAGCAGACAGTAAAGCTTATAGCAGAGTCTGTATTCAGCTTATGTATAAATTATACCTCGTCTGAATATACATTTCTGTGTCCATCTTATTTAAGGGTGGGACTCCAATAACTATTTGCTAAAACATAAAGAGATTTTGACATTTTGAATCATAACGAGAACTTGACTTTTCTAAGAAAGATATTTCAAAAACAAGGTTGGGGTTCACCAAAACATTTAATTCCAACAAATATTTCATTAAGCATTTTAATATATTATGTGCTGCTAGGTAATATAAATATCAAAGCAAAAGCAACTGCTTAAAATGCATAAGGGCATTTCTTTTCCCCAAACTCTTAATCTTCTGTGGTCAAATACAGTTTGAGTCAAAAACTATTCTAAGTTACAGAGCTATGTAATATGAAAGTGCTCCTGAAAGCTTTTTGAATGGGTCAATATTAACAGTGTTTTTTAATTCAGATGTTCTGTTGAAATGACCCTTTCAAATTAAATTTTATGTACTAGAATGTAGAAAGCAGTTTTTGCTACTTGAGTTTTTATTTAAATAAGTGTTAAGGATCTGCCTTCAGATGTTTAGCCCCCCCAAAAAATCAAAGGTGAGATACACAGTCTCTCATTTCTATGAGTGGAGTGAAATATATAATTCTACAAATAGGTTCTAAACTAGAAAAAAAGATTCTGAAAAGACTACCTGAAACAGGTTAAGAAAATTGCATACTACAAAGGCTTAGAATAAAAGTGTAGAAACTTGTTTAAAGGGAAGCTTCTACAGGCAAATTCTGCAGCAATTATTAGTATGAGCTATTTTCTTTTTGCAGGTTTGGTGTTATTCCATGACTGAGTTTCTCAGTCATATTACCAAAAGTCTTATCTTTCATCTTTGATACTGAATAATGTGTATGTGAAATGTGAGGACATTCAGGCCTGGATGGGGAGATATTGTATACTCTGCACTGTTTGTGTAATAAACTATTGTTTCTATCAGTGTGAAACAAGTAGGACTAAAAAAAGCCCCAATGATCAAAAAAACCAAAAACTTGAGAATTCCAAATGACTTTTTAAAAGTTATTATTATTATGCTACTAATTTTGTATTATTTTGAATTTAAATGATTTAAATGTCTTAAACTCCAGTTTGCTGAGTAATTCCTGAGAAATACAATATGTAGGATAAGAATGATCTTATTTCTGATCATTAACTCAGTTACACAAAGGGTACTAAATTTAGAAATCTAGAGGGACCAAATATTATTCTGTAATAAAAATAGCTCTAAGAATGCACTATAGCTCTTTTTCAGTGTCCTTAGTCAGTGACTGCTTTTCCTGTCCTTGGAGGAGTTACGTGGCACTACAAGTGGCAAGAGATTGTTCTCAGCATGCATGCTTCAAAGTACTCAGAGATGTTTAAGCTGGTACCATGCAGGTTACTTGAAGCAATTCGTTCATACTGAGAAAGAGTTCTGCTGATGGGGTTTTGTGTAAACCTAAAGTTTACACAAACTGAATATGTTTTTAAACAATGGAGTGAATTCTACCTACCTATTCGGCATTATATCAGACATTGTGGAAGGATGAAATCTGATAACTCTATACATGGGCCTTACAGGCCCATGAAGTGAAATTACTCTACTTACATAAATTTAATGTGATAATTAGAGATTCTACATATGCCATTATAACTTGAACCAAAATCATTTGAATTATCTGACCATTTTCTCCTGAATTGATGGCCTATGTAAACTTGGAACTGTATTTATAAGTACGATCCTTCTATAAAAATGTTTAATGACAATTGGTCCAGTCCAGTCAGACAACTGGTGTTTATAAACAGTCATAGCTATCACATGGAGAAGATTCCTCTGCAGTACACATAAATGTCATCAGTGGGTATCTTAGGATTGTTGTTTCTATAGCATATGAAGGGATGTCTAGCAGAATATAGTCACTGATCACTTTATTCTATAACTGCAAGTCCAATTCCAAAAACCACTCTGCTCTGTCCCTGGTTGCTGCTGCTAAACCACTTGACACAAACAGATCTACTTGAATGGTTGCAGTAGGGCCGGAGACAGCTAGGAAAGCTTTTGTAAGGCTTGTAATGTAGCTTCTAAACAAGAACTGGCAAACAGAGAATCTTCCAATTAATTTACACAATTAATAAAACCCAAGCACTGCTTTTTTATACCATGTACGAAGCCTTAGAATTCACAGGAACTGATGAAGGTATTTCAGGTGAAGATGAATACACAGGAAAGTGTATTTCTTCAATGTGTTATAGAGTTTTTGTTGTCACTATAACAAGACTTACTATCACTGTTAAAAGTTAGTCTTTAAAAAAAACCCAAAATCTCACTTTCCTCATGGAAAAATACTTACTTATTAGAGAAAGTTACGCTTGGAAATAAACAGCACTCACCTTCTTCTATTCCAGGAAGGAATAGAAGGACTCATGCCTGTCCTCTAACAGCATGGTTAATGAGACTAGGAAAGAATTAACCATCACAAAAGTTCATGCAGGGTGATAAAGTTCATGCAAGGTGATGCTCTGGTGAAATTGAAGGGTAAATGATGACTGTATCAGGATGCTTGAGGCAGCAAGAAACACCTGCGTTGAACTGCAAGTGCATGTTGACTCCTGCATGACATTTGAGCAACAAAAAAAATTCTACAGAGCTGAGAAAATGATTTATACAACAACAGAACAGTCTACTAGAAGCTGGTCTGAACATCCACTTTGAAATATTGGTAACTTGTCAGTCTCGCTATGTGATGTGTCACCAATATGAAGTTTTCATATTGATGCATTTTATTGTTTCATCGGTAATTTCAGTCGTATTTCATACTGCTGCATTTTATACATACACTGAAGAAACACAGATGGAATTCCTATTGACTAAAATCAGCTTTTCTAAATCTTACCTTAATAAAGATGCAATCAATAAAAACATTGCTACATTAAGGTGATCTTTTTATAGTCCTGCTTGCTGAGAAAATAAGATCTATATGATCATGCTCTGTGCCTCTGTGTGTATGTGTGTAAATGCCTATCTCCTCCAAAAACCTTTTAAGCTGTTATCCAAATGTTGATCCAATCTTTACCAAGGGTTGAAAATAATTTCCCGTAAGTTTCAGGAAAATGGCAAAATAACCCAACTGACACCTTGCTTCTCTGCTGCCAAGGTACTCTCCTCAAACATGTCATATTTTCTCTACAGGATGGCTAGGATTTGTTTTCCCTTCTTCATAGACATTGAAAAGACCCAGAATCTTATCCCAGGTGAGAAAGTATGGCACAGGCCTGAAGTAATGTGTTTGCCAGCCATGGCACATCAGAGGTGTCAGATAAAGGCAAAACGTGGCCCAGCCCCTGTATTCGGACAAGGGGCTCGTGTCAGGCATTGGTGATGACCATTGCTCTGTTCCCTAGAGGTGATACCAGTAAGTATCACCTCTAGTAAGTATCACCACCTCAGTAAGGCTGCTTAGGTTGGAAGGGTGAGAAAGCAGAACAGGAAGGCAAGTACAGAATTTCTAGAAAATTTGGAACAAGGCTGAAACCAAACTCATGTTTTGCAAATTACATACAATTTATTCTTCATTCCCACACAAATTCTCTACAGGAATTTCTAGTTACAGCAATGTAACTTAAACTTCTCTTCTGGTCTGGAACATTACCATGTGCATTGGTGTAAGCCTCTCATATACCTAAGCCTGTAACTTTTCAAATTAACATTTGCTTTAACTTGAGGCATGAAATAGCTACCCAAGACAAGTAAGAGCAGGAGGTGACAGTAGAAAGTGATGTGACCATGTACAACCCCCACTACTGAGAAGGACAAACTCAGAAGTGTGCATGCTGAGAAGCTCCCTTTGGTAGGGTGAAGGGACAACAGTATTTTCTTGTGTAGACCAAACAGGACCTAATGCCTCATCAGTTCTCTGCATTTTAAATACAGCAACAGCAGGCTCAAAAGCCTACAGTAGGTACGCACCAGTGAAGACCCATCCTCATTGCCACCTCCAAGTCCAATAAAAAGTCTTATCTGAAAATTGCCAACCTGCCTTTATTCAATTTAGATTGATGGATTATTATACTGCATGCATTTAGCCACAAGCCACGTTCCTTTGCCCCTAGAGAGAAAACAGTTTCTGATTTACTGCAAGTCTGTTTGCAGTAGGCTAGAGCTTGTCTCATGAGTCCTAGAGGAATATCTCCCCTTTCTAACTTTCAGTATCAGATACTGAATGTCCACTGAGAGCTTCATAGACTCTCCACTAACCTCCAAACGCAGAGAAGGCGTTACTTTAGCTCATAACACTCTTCAGATGCAATCTCCTTTTCTTAGAAAATGATGTCTCTCAAAATGCCAGCTGGACTGTGTCTAGATCATCTGTTTCCTCTTCTTCTTGTGTTGCTATTAAAATGCTTTTTTAAGTGTTACATAAAGCAGCATATTTCCTCATGTAGCCTTCATACTGTCTTGATGGAAGGACAGTGGATGTGCTTATTCCCTGTACATGTAAAGAAGGAGACTCCCTCCACCATGGGAACCACCCCTCTGCCAATTCTGATAAATTTGCAGAGCCACAAGAGTCACTCTAATCTGCGTGCTGTGTGACATGAGCCACTAACTAACTTAATTTCCAGTTGAATGACAGCATGCAAACTTAATAAAAATGTTGAACGAGAATCCATTTTCCTCTTCACTCACTGTTAGCCACCTGGGAAGATTTGATCCCTGCTGTACAAATTCATTCTAACTTGGTACACTGGAACATCTCAGTAGCTGGAATAAAAGAGTGGTAGTACTTCACCTTCTCTGTGTGCTATGCTACTACTGACTCAACTCTTCTCCTGGAACAAATTCCATGTAGGTACTGCTCTTTGTATGATTTTTTTTCCAGAATAGAGACTATAGCATTGTGTTTTCCTGTTATATATTTTGTGATGAAAATATTTCTCTAAATAGCTGCACATTTCACAATTACACATGTGTACATACATATTTCAAAATCCATGTGTAATCCCAGATTATAAGGAAATTAATATTACTGCAAATTACACTACATTAATGAAAGTTACAAAGACATTTATGGGAGAAACAAATAAACTATATACCAGTATGTCTTGGCAAAATCTTGGTTTAAATATAAATTGAGCCTAGAAGTTATAATTTAACTGACAAGTGTAATTAACTTTTTTATAACTAACTGCTAGCTGCTGCTAAAACAATTGTCTGCATTTAGCAGATGCCATAGATCAGATGCTATTTGAATATCCCATTTTCCCAGCGTAAAGAATGTTGTGTTGAAGCACATATAGCAGATGTCTGCCCATTTTAAAGTAATTAGGTTCAGCAGTGATTTCACTACCACCATTACCTCGTCAGGTATAATGCATTTAAACTCAAAGAGTATATTAGGATGAGAGATAATGATCTATATAATACCTCTTAGCATTTGATCCACAATTGGTTAAAACCCAGCAGAGTAACTACCGAGCCATTATAGTTAGTTTACTCTGGAAGGAGCTATTCCACACAGTAAACCTATGGTTAATTCTTTAGTTTACAACCGTAGAACAGATTTCAAAGCCAGTCAAAGAAACATAACTGGCTTAAAAGTATTTATTTCATACAAGCAAAATATTGTCATAAGGAGGATACAGAATTATAATTGAAGCAATAGTAAATAGAAAATTTGTAACAGATTATAAAAGGAATAAGTCTGGGCAAATGTATAGCATAGGCCATAGAATTCCACCTAGTAATTTCTGCAGTTACAGTAATACATTGTGTCTTAATTTTGCAATAAAATAGCTAAAATGGGGTTTATCACACTGGATTTAAATATATTTTATCATCTTTCTAATTTAAAGCATTTATTAATTGAAAAACTTAACCCAGGGTGGACGACACACAGGAACTACTTTGTAGGTAGAAGAACAGGACATATAAGTTCCTAGTGTAATGCTTGAAGGAACTTGTTTCATGGGAGTATATACATACCCATATGGAAATAGGAATCTTCATAAACCAAACAGATACTTCAGACATGTAACTACGACCTTAGACACAGCTACCAATTTTGCAAGTAAATTGTGTATGCCTAACATGAAAATATCTTACCTTTAGTAGGTGCATACATAGATATTATGCATTTTTTTGACACCAAGTAGTCATCTTTGAAAAACATTGTAAAGCTCTACAGATTTGCTGATCATGATATTGAATTCAGCTGTGTTACGTACAAATTCATGACTATTTCCCTTCTGGATTTTTCATCTTCAGTGACATTGTTGATGAAGACTTTCACTGAAAAATGTCAGAACAAAAGAGTTGGTTACAAATTTTTGAAACTTCAGTGAAATTCCAAAATTAAAAAAATAAATTATTTCCTTTGCTATCATTTTATCAACTCTAGTAAACAAGCATTCTTTGAAAAGATCAATATACAGGGTTTTGTTAATTATATCACAGCTATATCTAGAAATAGATACCCTATTTAGATTTACACTCAAATTGTTCTATGAAACATTAATAAAAATTTCCACAAGTAACGGCAAGTGTGATAAATAATATTCATATTATAATTTTTTGATGATTTTTGAGGACAGATACATAATTTATTTTATTTGAGCATCTGCTGGTTATGACAGATACATCCTTTATTTAAATATAAGATTTATTTGAAAGGATCATGTTAAGTTATTGCAACTAACAACTACCAAGCGAGAGATTAGGCTATTGATATGAATACATAGGTATGTAAATGATACTTACCTATAATCCCAGCAGTTTGATTAGCTCTTTGATTAACAGTGACAGGGTAGCATGTGAGATTGCCTCGTGGTGAAAGGAAAGATGGGGTTCCAAGCAAAAGCTAGATGACGCTGGTCTCGGAGAAAGCTGTGCAGGTGGGGCAAACATATTCACATTGTCCTGTTTGTTCATTCTTATTAGATGTTTCTCCTTTCTCCAGCTCCCACAAAAGCATCCCTATAAACATCCAAAGGGTTCCTAAACAGCTGCAAAAACACAAAGCTGTTCATGTAAATTTCTGCCCATCAACAATGCTAAAGACAGGGAGCATAAACCTAAGGCCATTCATTAATGAGAACCTTTGTGGAAGCAGCCTGTAATTAACTAAGCAGAGAAAATTATTACATGTGAAATGGTGCCAAATTCACAAAGGAAAAAATGCTTTTCCTTCATGCATTTTTTGTTTGCTTTTTAACACAGAAAATGGGTTAAAAAAATCCAAAATCAGCTTATTGAAAGGGATTTTTTAAATCTTATTTTAAAAAAATGCAATTCTTCAAAAGCTCTATAGAGTCTGTCAGTGTTGGCTGAGGAGGGAATCCATATTGGCTTTATGGGCCTAGTCCAAGAAATAAATTATAAGTATAGGCATGCATAAATAGACCAGTCTCTCTTATATTTAAATATATGCAATAATAAAGAATGGAAATTAAAGAGCTGTGAATTAAGACTTACATTCTCTAGACTAGTTAATTAATTTTTAGATTTGCCAGTAAATTAACACATAACACTGCCATCTTCAAGTCAGTTCTAACCCAAACAGATCATGCAGCACAACACAGTGCTTGGAGGAAAAAGCAGCACAGGTTTTGTGCAGAGCAGCAGCATTTGACAATACGTTGTCTGAACTAGTAAGTTGAATCACTCACTCTACTGCTTTTGTCAATATATTTTGACAAATACAAGGTGATGGTTATCAAAGAGTAATAAATTACAGCACGCTCCTTTGCACCTCCCCAGTTCTAAATTCTGAATACAGTTCCAAATATTGAATATAGCTCTAAAGAAGTGAAGTTTTCATTAGCTATGTCTATTTTTAAAACACCTATTGCAGGAGGTTCACATGAAATAATGAAACAACAACCTAAACACAGTGGTAAAATGCTGTCGCACGACTTTGAGTGAATATGTAATTCTCAGACATATGTAGAAATTACAGCAGTGTATTTGACCACTGACAAATTTGATACACAACTGTGATCACAATCAGATCACAATCTGATACATCATTTCACACAATAGTTGTACATTGTACACGGCTTCATTTCCGTACTCTCCTAGGCTCTCTTTCTGGTATTAGCCTTTACAGATGCACTCGCACAGCTCTTAGATAGGATTCAGGGAAAAAAATCCTATTGTCTGCTTTGTTGTCATATCCGTATTTCTAGAAGGCTTGAAAGAAGGAAAAATCAGGCAGAGACTTACTAGGCAAAGAGGAGCAGCAAGCAAAGCTTCTGCCTTTGCTGGCCAGGGACAACATGTGGCCACAAGTCTATGCAATGCCTTCAAATAGCCTGCTGCCCACTGGTGCTCTTGTTTACCATAGATGTTTCTGAATAATTCATAAATCTGGTATGCTATATTTTATATAATCCAAGATGAACATGTATTCCAATGAATATCACCTGTTTCCATAGATATGACAAAAACAACCACCCTGCATCTCAGGAGAAAGAAAATGGTGTAAAATTAGAAATGAAACAGCTGAAAAACACATATTATGTAAAAAATTCAGCGATAACCTAAAAATAATGAAGTGAAAAAACATACACATTGAGACAAGTATATGTCATTCATATGAAATATATGAGATTAAAAAAAAAAGTAAAATTGTTCTTTGTGCTCTTTGTTTAAAGTAGTAATCTCTTTACAACATTTAAATTGTATGCCTCAATATTTTTATTCTTTCCAAAGCCAATTCTCAGGCAAACTGCGGCACAAACAACTTAGAGCAAATCTGCCCAGGTGTACAAAATAAGAAAGGAAAAAAAAAGACTGGAACTGGCTGGATAAAAGTTTGTCCACACTTGGATCAGTGAATAACAAGATATGTTGGGAAGGAAAGATTTTGAGCCTCAATATTCTAGCTAACATAGCTTCAGACTCAGGGAAACATTGCGCTAAGGCTTGCACCAAATGGCAACCTCAATTTGTTCTCAAGAGAAATAAAAAGACTTCCTATATGCACAAAGGGCTCAAAAAATAGGTTACTATTTCTATTACATTAAAAAATACATTTCTATTTAGGTTTAATTCACTTGAACTCCAGTTTGTATTTAAACACTCATTTGAGAGGACATCAAACTGTTGGTGAAACTTTAGTAGTGACAAAGAATTATGGCAGAATTTGGTATTTCACAGAGATCATTTATCACGCGACAAAGATGTATTTCAAAACTAAAGATAATCTGCAAGTCATTTAACAAAAATATCATCTGAAAACTGTGTTTGAGCTGGTGAAATGGAGGAATGCAAAAACAGGGTCACCAATAACCATTCATTTAGAGATTCAACACAAACAAAACAAATGCAAACAAAAGTTCCTAATATGTACCATGAAAACAGAAGAATCAACAGCACAGACCTAAAATTAAATATGCAGACAGCTATTACGGCTGCTCAGTGATTACTTTAAGATAGCTGTTCTGGGGAAAAAGTCAGATTTATCTGATAAGAAAGAAAAGAAAAGCATGAGGCATGTAAAGAGTTTGAGTTACAGGAAATGTAAAAATCCCTTTTCAAGTTCTTGTCCTAGTTCTGCTCTCCTTTCCACCTTCCCAGCAATACATTTGACCTTCAATGAAGTTACAGAAGCTACCTAGGTAGAAAGAATTAGCCTTGACTCTGCAAATGTATGTAAATTATATAGCTGTAAGAGTAGAATGAGTAGAAGAGCTTGAATGGTTGGAGCAATTTGGGTCCCACATTACGGTGAAACTATTTTCTTGTCAATCCATCCTGCAACAGAAAAACTGGAAATTCTCCTGTTGCTATTTATTTCTGAAAGAGGGTAACACCTTTGGAAAAGTGGAAATAATCTGTGTTCAGGTAGAGAAGAGAAGCAGAATGCTTCTAAAATGATGAGTAATGGTAAAGTTTACAGGCTGCATCCATGATGCAAGTAACATATTTATAAATATTGTGACTTAAATATTGGGTTGTTTACTTCATGTGGTTTTTCATACTAATAAGCATTAATACTAAATACTTTCAAAATGTTGTTTTAAAAAAAACCTAATTAATCCCATGACACATCTGTGAAATAGCTAGCTCTTACTTTACTGATGGAGAAAATGTAACCTTGTACAAATAACTTGCCTAAAGCAATGCAAATCAGGGACAAATCCAACCTGAAAACTCATGAGTCCTTAATCATGTACTCAATCCCCTGGAACATGTCACTATTCTTGTGGTACATCCCATATTAGTCCCAAGTGCATAAGAGTGACGTGTAGTGTGCATGCTGCCTATAGAGAGCAGGGTGTCTGGCAGCACAGTTCAAAGGAGGTCCCCCATGCCACTGGAATGCGCCCACATGACACCGCAGGATGTGGATTGGGATCCCACAGTCTTTGCAGGCAGGACTGCATTCATCAAGGCCTTCGAGCACCTGCCACTGTTAATAAAGTGACAGGAATCTATGCTGTATCTACACCATTAATGTGCCCACAAACATCCTGAGGCTTTGAAGACAACTGGCACAGAGCGACATGCAGCTCCACAAGGAAGCTCTCTTGGGCTCCAAACCTGGGCAGCTTCACACAAACCAACATGTGTGAAGGGGCTTTGCAGGGCCCCCCATTACGGAACAGCCCTGAGAACCATCTGGTCAAATGTTTGTAGGCACAGGAGGAAAAGCTCCGAGGAACTGGACTGTATGAGATTTAACTATGTAGACAGTCTGTTTTATCTACTAGTACACCCAGAGATTGTACAAAGCCTCCATGGGACATATCACATGAACAGATTTTTTTTTGCTGCTTAGATTAAAACAATAAATTAATAGAATGGTTTAAGGGAGCATTAATTACTGTGCAACAACATATTTTTATTGTATATAGATATTTTTATTATATATAGAGTCAGACTAGGCCTTTCTAGAGATGGGTCAAAACAACAAAAGTGTATTTAAATTAGAAGAACGAGAAATTTGAAATCTATCCATGCTAAAATATTTCTATATCAGTCCAAGGTAAGGGATATGATACCTAACAGGCAGGAGAGAAAAAATCCTGTACATGTTGATTCACAGATTAGCCATCCTGCAAATTATCTCTAAGGCATACAGAAACATATTTTTCAGATAATCTGAAATATCAGATAATAACATTCAGAGCAGCTGTAAGTAGGGAAAAGGGAGTAACTAGCATTTTTTATAATAGGGTTTTCACAAAAAAAAAGTGGCATTTGTAAACACATAAGAATTATTAAGAAAGCTTATGTTCATGTGTATATACTAACGTAAAGCTTGTGTAATGGAAATCAACCTGTAGGCCATACCAGAGGAAAGTCTGTTAATAGGAAACTCAGGTCTGCTTGTGGTACCTGCAAGGCCAAGGGAACTGGAACAGGTTGGCCTGCAAAATGAAAAGAAACCATGTATCAGAGAGGCAACAATTTAGCTGATCTTACAAGAAACTAGCTCTCTGTTGGAATCCTTGTTGAATTTAAAGCTTCTTTCCCTAAAACAAGTCTCAGGAAGGATGGCTGCAGATTCATCACCCTCTTTTCCTAGGAATTCTTAGCACAGCTGTCCTCCTATCCCCCACATACCCACACACATGCTGTTGTCCTTCAAAGCACGCAGAAAAAGACAGTCTCATAAAGGGAATCTTATAAATATTTACACGGCATTTCTATATTTAGGAATATCACTTCTAAAAAAGCAATGAGATCTAAAATTGCTAAAGTGATGAAGTTATTTTATTTAAAAATCTGTGAGGGAAAGTAAACAGCAGTAAATATAAACCCACAGAGGCAGCTACAGGATTATTTGAAAGTACATATATAATACTGAACTGTGGTAATAGTAATTAAAGTTGTTTCAGACTGCCACTGAAGCTGCAATTTCTTAAAGAGAAAAACAGCAGGGCATAAGTGTGTTATAATCCTGTAAACTGAGGACTAGAGCCAGTCTCTGCTTTTCATTGACACTGGCACAAATCCAGCATAATTCCACTGATATTAGTGGTGTAACTAGAAGCAAATTTTGCCTTTAGAAGGAAAGATATGAAATTTCATTGCAGCAGATAAAAAGATGTTGGCTGGAGAGCTGTGAAAGTGGGAGTATTGGTTTTGTTTTAGTGGCCTCAGGAGAAATTCACTTAATACTTTTGGGTAACGCAAAGCTTTGAAAACCTGAATGTTTAGATGCCTTCTGAGAACTCTTGAGAGACATGCAAGTGTCAACGTGCTACTATTTGTCAGCTCTTTTAATACTGAAAAAATCAAAAGATACCTACATGTTATTCTGCCTGGTAATACATTTGTCACACAATGGAGGCACTTACATATGTAAGAACCGTGAAAGGAGGATCACGGAGCTACTTGCATATGATGGGAACCTAATGTATTCAAGTAAAGCCACTGGAGTTTAACCCAGTTATTAATAATTAAATAAGCATATTAATAAAGCCAGGTATTAATGACCAAGATAGGCTTGGGTGTGAGATTTTGTGGGCTGTAGTAATAAAAATAATAATAAAAAAAATCTTCAAGAAGGTGTATACTAAGCATGTTTTCATAGCTACGGCAGTGCGACTCTTGCAAGACTACCTTGTAGACTCCAGTACAGATTTGGGATTCTTACCGCTGGAATACCAAATCCTTGTAAACTTTTTGTAATGACTTGCAAGGCATGATCCCTTATAAAGGGAGGCAGAAATTGCCTTTTCTGACAAGACCCAGTGAGCGCTGCCCGCCCCAGTGAGCGCTGCCCAGCCAGGGACCCCCGCGCCCCATCCCGAGCCGCAACGGCGGGAGCCTCTCGCGGCGCCAACGGCCCCGCTGGCGCCAACGGCCGTTTCCTGGCGCTGGCCCCGCCCCTCCCGTAACGGCCGGTCGCACACTCCGCTCCGCCCCGCCCCTCCCGGGAGCCTCCCGCCGAGCGGGACTCGGGCTGCGCGCGCGACAGGCACCTGCCGCCACGGCGCTTCCCTGGCCCCGTTCCCCTGCAGGCAGCAGCGCGACGCCGAGCGAATTAGAATCCTTTATTTCCCTCTT
>JAUBOD010000918.1:904266-938076 GCA_032353885.1 Nothura maculosa
CGGCCGCTTCCTGCGCGCACCGGCACCGGCAGCCGGCCCGCGGCGAGAGCCGAACCCCGCTCCCCACGTTGGGGTTGGCGGCTGGGCCCGGCGCCGTTCGCGCAGCACCGGGAGCGGGGCCGCCCCGCTGCCGTGACGCTGCCTGCGGGCGGCCGCCCGCGCGCCGGGAGCCCCGCGCCTAACGGGGGGACGAGCGCTGCACGGGGGGCTGTGCAAACCCCACAGCATCGCCAACCGCGCCGCTGTGCGTTGCCCTTGTGCTGGGAGAAGTGAATCACTGCGCAGCTCGCCCACCTCGGCTACGCTTACCGGGAATGTGGCATGCACTTTTGTACTGAGCCCGACGTGAGATGTGCGTTTGAAGTGCATAGAGCTACATGTTAAGGCAGTACTGGAGAGGCAGCTTTTTGTCATTAGCGCCTAGTTTTTGCTCAGCTGGCTTTGCAGAAAGTTATTTTTGTAGACTGTGTTCGGAGAGGAGAGGTACTTGAAGAAAAAAAATCCCTAACTCTTCACTGTGCTCTTAAACTTGTCTTTCTACCAGGTTAATCAGCATTCCTCCAGTGCTGGTAACATGAAGAGGAGACCTAGTGAGAGACAGAACAGTTCTGTGCTCATATTTTGTGAAATATAAGCTCAGATAGTCACATACAGAGTTCATGTAGCCAGTGAGTACTCTAAACCCAACCTTTGGATTTGGTAGTGAACTAACTGTAGGAAGTCTGCAAGTTTATGTAAAGCAGTCGCAACTGTTCTCATGCAAGGCAGAAAATAGCCCTCGAGCAGGTGCCTTCTTCTCCCCAAAATGAAATGGCTTCAAAGGCTTAAATTGCTTACGTTGATATTCACAAATATATTATTCCTGAAGGTATAGTACGCATCGTGGAAAGCCTAGGGTTTCAAGATAGAGGATTGCAGATGCATCCAAGGTATCGGGTCAGAAAATTCATCTGAAAATACATCTGAATTTGGGTTTGTTTTATGTGTTCTCCTTTGTAAAATAATGCAAAAGTTAATTCTAGCACTTAAGTTACTTCCAGTGATACCAGAACCGCTGCAGTTGGATGGAGGACATAAACTGTGATGTTAATGTCTTTAAAAAGTAGTCCCTGTCACTTTGACAGGCTTTCTAATAATCATTTTCTCCTTTAGTTTCTTGATGTTTTGTGGAATTTTGTAAAGATTAAGGCCTTGCTTTGTGAAGGTAGCGTTTGAATAATCTTAAACTTCTGTGTTTCCCAGAGGAGCAAGAGGTAATTAGCCACTTTAGACAAAGGATGAGGAGGGAAGTAGAAACGCATGAAGGTCCGGTTGCTTCTTTGATACAGCCTATCAAGTGAGCAAGAGAATACTGTGAATACTGCTCTGGTGGCTTTTTTCTCTGAAAGATTACACTACTGCTTTTTGCTTCTTTTTTTTTTGCCCTTTTAGAACTGATTGTGATGTTTCATTAAGGATAAGTCAGGTGTTTTTTTTTCCCTGAAACTGTTTTTAGTAACTTGGCTAGTGATTTGGGATGATTGTTTATGAAGAGTTGTCTATTTGGTATTTAATGGACTTTACTCCTCATACAGATCTAAGCAGATTTTTCTATCAAAATGTTGTAATTAATAGGCTCACATGATTTTTAATTTTCAAAATGGAGGTATTAACTTTCTGATAAGTAGCACATCTCAAATGTACTTTTTTATATAAAAAATCCAAGAAATAAACTTTCCTAGAAAAATGGTTTTAGAAGTTTACACTTCTGTCTATTTCAAAGAGCTTTTTTTCCTTTTTTAACTTTATCCTTTTTGTAACTCTTCTAGAGAAATGGTAGGCTGACAGATTAAAAATAATCAGACAGCTTTTTCCTCTTTCATGTGCCTGTTTTGTATAAAATCAAATTTTGCTATTCTCAGTTAAGTCATTTAAATTGGCCATATGTTCATAGTAAATTGTATCCTCTTAGTCCTGCTGCTTTATTTTGGAAGTGTCCTTTCTTTATAGTCATACCATCTGCTTTGATGGCATTGAACCGTTGATTTATTACCAAAACAAAGAGTAATATTATCTGTCATCTTAAAATTTTAAGGAAAGAGTCCACCATGAGTCTCTAGGAACAGTTATTAATTATGTAGTTTAAACCTAGAGTAAGTTTCTCCGGTTGAATGTGATTACAGAACTGCTATTCCATTTGTTTAAACATGACTGGCAGCTCCACCCTTTCCCACTTCCTCCTAATTCATTCAGTTTTTATAGGAAGCACACATGGTGTGCCTGATGGATAGTTCTGTGATTCTGACAAGTGGTTGTTTCTTTGTCTTGTTTAGCATATCTTACTATAAGCATAAAAAAATACTGCAGCTCTTTGCTCCTGGCTCTGCTTTATGTGACAAAACCAAAAATGAGGTTATTTCTTCCAAAACAGTAACTACTTGCTGGGACTTCCCTTGGACAAACATCACATTTCAGGACTTACCAGACTGGGTTGCTGACTCCAAACAAAACTATTGATAAAAGATGCTGCTAGTCTTTCCTGGTTCATACTCTAGTCTGAGATTTGGCTCTTGTACATAAAATGAAATGTAGTTTCCTGTAGAAACTTAGGTTTCTTCCTAACTTGCATTTTGCAAATGCTAAAAGGGGGGGGGGGGAGGGGGAAAGGAAGAGGGAAAAGAAAAAAAGAAAATGAAATCTAAGACCTGAAAAATCTAAAACTTGTAGGACAATAAATTATCATAGATAGAACTTTTTAGAGATGTATTTTTTGATACCATATAGCTGGTATAATAATTTTTCCCAGTAAACCTAACCTGAAGAGATGGGAAGTGAAGCAGATGCAAATTCTGCACTTCCCATCAGGATGCTGTAAATATAGTTTGTTCAGAGCCAGGATGTGTTGGTCTTCATTAGCAACCACCTAATATACTTGGTTTCCTCTTCTCTTTTCCAAGTATCTAAAGAAAGCCATGTCTTCTTTTAGTATGTTTTCTTTCATAATTAAGGAATGGGAGGAGATTGTCAGTATCTAACAAATTCCTTTTAGTCAGAAAATCAAAATCCCGAAGTAGGATTGATTTCTATCTTCCCTGTTCCGTTGTGAAACTAATCTAAGGCTTATCTCTTGTGAGCTGCCTTTTTTTTGTTTCTCAGGAACATATAAGTAGCGTGTTTATGATGTAGTTTAATGTTGTGTGGGGGGCATCAGATGTTCGGGAACTGTGGGCGATTCTGTGTTCCTTTCAGTCTTTTTTTTTTTTTTTTCTGCAAAGCTCACTGATAAAAGTGAATGAGAGTCCAAAATATTAATACGGAAATATATTCAAAATTAGTGAATCAATGCTCCTTAATTTCCTAGTAAACCAGTGATAGGTGGCATAGCGTAGCTGTTGATTTAAGTAAGCATCTTAAATTGACAAGACTGTGGTACATCTTAGTTTTGCAATAAGATAGCAAGAGCTGTTCCAGTACATTTCAGTGAAATTCACATTGTCATATGGAGCTTTTTAAGCAGTGGTTATCAATTTGAAATGCTAATCCATCAAAATTGAAAACTATCAACCATATAGAATAAAGTAGATTTTAAAAGACAGCATTTTGACAACAAAATCTTACCCGAAGCAGATGTATTCATACATCTCATAGTGTCTGCCAAGGCAACATACTAGTAAGGGAAAAAAGCTGAAAATGGAAAGCAAGGTAGAGAAATATTAAATGTAAGTGTCCTTACTTACATTTACATGTAAGTGGATGCATTTTCTGTCTAAGTGCAGCGTGAAGTTCTTGTTTCTTGAGAAAAGTTTGTCAGTGGTAGCAAGGATGGAGTTTTGCAGCAGTTGTTTCATTTGAAGGCTAGGATGAAAAAAGATTTTTTTCTGAAAGTTTTGTTGTTGTTCTTACTCAGAACCCAATTTCGGTTGCAATTTGTGTTGCACTGGGTACTGAGGATTACTGCATTTTGCTGCATTAGGCAAAATCAGTCAAAAGTACATGATGTGACAGGATTTTTGGTGGGATATCCTCTTCTGCTTGGCAGTTAATGTGGTTAGTAGATAAGCTTTTCAGATAATGAATTTCTTTGATACTGGCTTGTTCCTGAAGTGTGGAGGAAAAACGCAGGGTAGCACCTTATTTTTACAAGTTGATGGATAGTGAATTGATTTGTGTAGATTTCGTAATTTGGGTACTTTGGAAATAGTTGTTTATAAATCTTTAGTTCTTGTGGTTAGGAGAAGCAAAACAAAATTGTAACCCTATTTAGGAAGTGAAGGAGTAAGTAGACAACCTGGTAGGTACATACATTAGTGGAAATTTTAAATGAAGAAAAAAAGTAGAACAGCATTTGCTGGTGGGAAAACTTCAGAAAGGAGTTTATTGTATACAGTCAGTATTTCTATTTGAGAGCCTCTTGACCTGTACTTCATTGCACTGTGTGTTGTCTCCCAGAGCTCCGTGTGGGACTTGGCCGCTCCATCTGGCGGCCTGTTCAGTTGAGAAGGGCAGCATCGTGTTTGCCCTTCGCCTGCTTGGAGGCTGCCTCTGGGCTGGAATACTGAGGTTTCCCTTTAGGTAGCATGGGTATCCGCAGGGTAGGAGCCCATCTGCTTGTTCAGCCGTGCATTCTTGAGAGTCCTTCAGTAGTTTATTAGTTTCCCACATTTCTTCCTTTCTTTAAAAAATATCTTGATTCCTCCCTCACTGGTGGGTGCAGTAGGAGGAAGGAGAAGGTGTCCTGTTTTAGCATTACTGTTAAGTAGTCTAGAAGCATCACAACAGAACAGAATCTTGCATTTTTCTGTGATCCTCTACAGTATGGTCAGCACCAGTAAAATTTTATGAGTGCTTGACAGCTACCAGTATATATTTACAGGCAGTCTTAGCAAGTCTGTCTTATTTTTATGCAAAACGTCTGCTCTATAACTCTGGAATGAAAGGAGGTTTCTATTCTTGCATGCTGTCTATAACTTATTTTGTATGTTTATAAATATATTGTTTATGGCAGAGGGTTATTATTAGGGAACCTATTTACTGAAACTTGTCACTTGAAGTAGTCTGGAATCATGTCAGAGGCAGTAGCTAATAGCAAAGGCTATAAAAGGAAGTGCCTTTTAAACTTGCCTTTTTCTTTCTTGGCTGGCTGACAATGCTACTTAGATATTTCATCATTTTGTAATGTACATTTTTTTTCGTTTTACCATTCTATTAGAATAATTAAGTATACAGACCAATGTTTCTAAATAAGCTTGTAAGCTGTAGCTGCATTGGAGGGAAGGAGTATGCTGGTTTCCTAGACCCTTGGTGTACACAATTCTGGTAGGTAAAGAGTAGTTTTTATGGTGAACTGCTTTTAAGAAATTCGTTCTCATCTTGATTTTAAAATTTCAGTTTTTTTGAAAAGCTTCTGGAGATTCTTAATGTAGAAATCTTTTGGTTAGGGGTTCTTTCTTTTGTGGGATATTTCCTAAGATTGAAGTATCTTTGTTAGTATTGAGATCTTACAGCTATATGTAATTGTCTTTAAAGCAATAGAGAATGCACCCACATAGGAATACTTAATCTTAGTTTGCTATTAAGGAATCCTGTCGTTGCCTTAACAAAGGGATTGTTCAGTTGTTACTAACTACTTCCATATACTCAGAAAAGGACTTTCTTTTTTTTCTTTTAAATAAATTTACTATTGCACAGTATATTGCTGCCTTTTCTGGAATAGTTTGAAGAAACCATGAGGTTAATGATGCATCTAGTTTTAGCCAGTATTTGATAGCTCAGGAGTTCATGGCGGTTCTGTGTAGACATAGATAAGCAGCTTTTCTGAAAATCTTGGTTTCTAGTTTTGTGGGATTTATTGTTTTACTCTTAAGTCCACTTGTTTCCTGTAATAGGAATACAATATTTATATGAATGCTCACCCTCTGAAGTACACACACAGAAGTATATTTTGTCTGTGGTTTACTCCTTCGTATTTGTGAGGTTATCTTATAGATAAGTTCTGTATATAAAAAAGGTGTAATTTAAGAGGAACAATATATCATTTTTTTCTGTGTCTGCATCAGTAAACAGCACTGGAGACTTGCAAGATATGAAGTTGACTATGAGGATAGTCTGTAGTGCTAAGGAAGCGAGTGTATTGTCTTGGTCAAACTGAAACTAAATCCAAATTTCTATACTTTTTTTCCCCTCATCTTGTGTGTATGTGTGTGTGTTTTTTTTTTTTTTTAAACATTTATCCTTCTCTCTTTTTTGTTCTTTCTCCCCCTTTGCAATCAAACGGAAGCTCAAGAAATGCCTGTTGTAGAGGTTTTGTTCGTAACTCTCTGCTTCCAGATGGATAATCATCTCATTCTATATTCAAGTCTAGAAACAGTTTGAACACGCAGATATACACACACACATTAATAGAATGGTTAGGTTGCAAGCTCTTTAAAACGAGCATTACGAGTTGGATAATTTTACAGGCTTCCTTTTGTCGCATGTGAATTCAGTGCATATAATGTGTAATGCAGCATACTCTGTAGGTGGTCTTTCTCCTTCTCCCCTCATTGATTCTGTAGTCTGTGAGAAGCATGGGCCATCTATCCATTTAGGCATTAGTGCACTCTTTCATTTTAGTGCTTACAGCTCTAATCTCCCAAGAATTCTCCTTAATGTGGTTGTTCTCTCTGGTGAGAAGGATTTTGAGCAAGAAGGTCTGGTGTGGAAGGTGAATTATGAGTGGGATACGTGAGGAAAACATTCATTTGGGCTCTAACACAGAGTTGTGCTGCTCACCAAAGGGTGAAGATGGAGTGAAGTTCAGGACCGGAGAGACAGAGGCTTCCTATTTCAAAGTGCAGTCCCTTGAGCCAGCATGTTGCTGCTGATGGACAAAGCTACTCTAGCAGGTAAAACAGTAAGAGGATGAGGGGAAAGTCCAACAAAGATGGACAGAGGATGAGGCTCAAAGACAAAGGAGGTTGAGGAGTCGCTGGTACTTCTAATGAAACTAACAGCAGACAGGGCAAATGATAACATTTTAGAAATTAGCTGTTGCCAAAGAAAATCTGCTGATTTGTACAACACTATTAACATTATTTCCTTAGGAGCATTACTCCTAGTTTAAACAGATAAAGGCATACCTCTGACCTGAGGGCACAAGAATGAGGACTGGAATATAAGACTGGAATGTCTGCTGAGGTCTTTAATGAGTTCCAGAATGGATTTCTTAAGTAAGAATGTGAGCTACTTTGAGAGCTATTTCTCAGCCTGTTTAGCTCCATTTCTTAAAGAATAAGGAGATAGCCATCAATGTTCCTTTTTAGTTTTATTGTAAATACCTATCAGATAGGATTGGAAGATTTTGAGTCATTAAGTTTTCTATTACTGCTGGCACATGGCTACCTCTGTTTGAAGGCTTATTATGTTATTTGTCCTTAAAACTGTTGAAACTTTTAGAATCTTCTTAAAATAAATTTTTTTAAAAGTATATCGCTTTTGGAGTATACATTAATCTCAGCTTTCTATCCTTGTTTAGTCTTTTTATAAAGGGTTTTTTTTTGGTTGTTAAGTCTACAGTTGGTGGATGTTCTGTTGGGAGTGTTTTTAATGGCTGTTTTCAGTAGCGTGTGCAACTCCCCATGTTAATGGTTGGCACAGCTGGTGTACCAAGCTTACTGTTTCTAATGTGTCTGAAACAGCTAAATGGGAAAAACAGACTTGCTCTTTGCTAGGCTTACCCTTACTTTGTACATCCACTTGATGTTTAGGGACCTCAAAAATATTAGTCTCTGCTCTCCTGTTACTTTGTCCTATACATGTATGCAGTGTGGAAGTTGGAATATGTTTGGAGAGCCTTTTTTTGGCAGGAGTTCTTGTGATGCAGGGAACTGCAAATACCTGGTTGACAACTAGTAACTACTAAATGGTGACCAGCAGGATGGAGGTAGGCAGTGAATTTGGTTAAGCGTGAGTGAAGCTGACCTTAAATTAATTTTGACAAATAATATGTATGAAAGACATAATGCAGAACTACACAGTAACTTCTAAATCTAACCAAGATGAGGGACAAGGTTTTAAAAGGCGTAACTTGGATAAGACTTGGTAAAAACTAAGAATATGGTTAATGTTTTGTGCTGAGAGAAACTGGCAAGGCTAGAACGGAACTTAAGTGGATGTGAGCATCAAGTTTTGCTGCTTATCAGAAAGGAAAATCTTGAGACCGTAGGCGTTAACAGAATAGAAAGAAATGAAGATGCAGGAGTTTTTTTTCTTCCTCTGCCTTTGTGAAGCCTTCTTTTGAGACGTGTGTGTTGTTTGAAATTTCAAAAGTTTTCTTACTTCAAGGTAATCTCGTCTGTGCTTTGTTTTGCTTCTGACGGGAGCAGAGCTGGCGCAGCCTCCAGAAGTGATGGTGAGGAGAGCCCGTACGGCGAGCAAGATGCGCAAGGGGTGCTGGTGCCTGGGCAGCTCCCACCACGTCTCCTGCACGCGTCACGTCTTCACTGAAACTCTTTGAGTTTCAGGAGCAGCCAGAAATGGCTACGGATGAGAGCTCTGAGTGGAATGAATGTAGTGTTAGATGGAGATGTGCTGATCTATGCTTCTACATACACTGTATTTTTTTTCTAGAGGAAATAGGGAGGTCTGCAAATGGTTTTGGACATTTTTAAGTTGCTGGCAAACACTTTTGTTCCTTTCCCCTGCTTTTTCTTTCATCTTCTCTGTGGCCTACTGTATTCCTGAGTAAAAATTGCAGCATACTGTAAAAACAAAATGCTTTAATGGAACAGTGAATCCTAATATTTGCTCTGCTAATGTGCAAAAAGGAAATATGTTAATAAAAACTTAAGTGAACCTCATGACATGCCGAAGCCACTGTTGCCTCCTTCCAGATGATAAATCTGGTCTCTGCTACCTCTTCGAGAACAGTCTGTATGTCTCCTGAACCTCCTGGTGACCCCAGATTGGGGCCAAGAAGCTTATAATTGCAGCATGAGTTTGTTGAAGGCCTGCAGAGTAATTGCATCCCTGCGCATGGTCGCAGGGGCTGGCGGGTCCTACACAGGCTGCTGGAGCTGCTGAGTGTATCACAGTGGCCAAAATGGCTTAGGACATTGTAGTTGGGTCTGTGTTCTGCTTGTTTACTGTAATTAAAGTTGGGATTCATAGGGTGGGAGTTGTGAATATGTTGCTTTGGAGTTAAACTGGCTGGTGGCAGTATTTTCTCGCAGAGCATCACATTGGCTCGTGAAGCATGGAAGTCTATTGTTGGTATTCTTAGAATTTAAAAAAGTGCTATATGGGCTATTAATTAATTACAGCAATGGTTAACAGCTGGTCATGAAAACAGCTACCTAAGTTATGATGTGTAATTAGTAAGACTTTATAGCTGGATTGCTTTTATTGGAAGAGTACTTAGGTTTTCTCCTTCAGTGCAGCTAATAATGCCTGCTATAACTGCAGAGCGCTAGCTCTGCCTTCACAGTATTTAGTTATGCTCACTCAAAACATTTGGAAATAGGGGATTATTGTCACTTAAGTTTGCATAGTTAATGTCATTTTGGCAGTGATAAAGATTACAAATCTCTGTGTAGTGCATTGCTTTAATTTGAATGCATAAAGTCCATAAGAATGAGAGACAAAACTTTTATACTTATATATTATACATATTATTCATATAAACAGTAATTTTCTTATTTGATATTCTTTTGGAGAAACCTTAATTCTTTTCCTGAGACTAATGCTGTAGTGTACTGCATGTAGGGCTGCATTTTACCTCTGTTCATAAACTTGATGCAGGTTAAAGAATCTTGTTAAGCATCACTGCTAAGTGAACACAGTGGAAGTGGAGCTGTTTGGTCTGCCCAAGAGTAAAGTTGTGGATTTATAAAATGTGGAGCCTTCTAATAGTGGGGAGAGTAGTTTGTTGTCATATATTAATGACTTAAAGCTTCTTTGAGATACCTGATTGAAATTTAGTCAGAATATCTGGAATTTGCTCTCTCTCTAAATTACTAACAGCTTGGCCTTTAGTCTTCACTTGTTATTATTTTCATATGGAAAGCATGGTGAGTAGGGGTAATTCTGGAGACTGTTCTGTAGTTCTTTGGATAGCCTGGAGTATTAGATGGATTTTTTTTTTTTTTTCAAAACTGGTGATTCTCTACTGTTAGTCTTAAAGTTTCTCAGTAATAAGAATTTTCACTCAGTATATTACTTGGTATTAAAAAATAAAATTATTTCAAAGACAAAACCCTTTTGTTAAAAAACTACTACCTGACAGAAGTAGTTTTAAAAGAATAGGTAAGGCTGGTACTTAATTGATCTCCTGATGTCTTCAAATCAGCCTGAGAGCTGTAAGTTTGTAGAATATTCTTTACTATTTACAATCAAACTACTTGAAGACAATGATGGGGATTAGCTCAGTGCTTCAATATATGGATTATTGAGTTTATTCTTTATATGTGTATTATATTGAAGACAGGTGGTAGCTGGATAGTATATAAGATATACCAATTTAAAGTTGACTCTTTCAATGCTGTTCTGCTATATATTGCTTGTATAAAGGGATGCTGTCTAGTGATGTGTAACTGTTCTGTGGGAAAACGCAGTTATTTCCCGAAAAGCCTTTTGCTTATTGTAATGATAGCGTAAAGGCTCGTGCTTCAGCCTGTATCCTGTTTTCTAAAGATGTGTGCTATCTACAGAGGCTTCCTGAGGATATCACTTGAGCTGTTTTCTACTCGCAAAGCTGAATACTGACTCTCTGCTCTACTGTCATTTGTATCTTGATTTCCTATCAGTAGGTAGTTAAGTTCAATGTTGACACTTAATTTTGGAGCTAATGAGGTAGAATACCTTATGCATTACAGTAATATCTAGCACACTGTGAATTGCAGGGTATTTTGTAATAGTATTTGAAACGTGCTCATTGAGAATGAATTTCATTGTTTTTATAAGTTAAATGTGTATTTATTTCAGAAAACATTTTTTTCATGAAATAAGGGAACAAATATATTTGTTTTAAACTTGATTATACTTTACCTGGTAACAAATATCTTCTCTTATGCTTCATAAAAAACATTTAATGGGAGAAAATAAATATAGCCTATTTAGCATTAGAGGAACTAATCTGCAATACATGGGATATCTCTGTTGCTGGCAGGCAGGGAGTTTTGATTAGAAAACTTAAACATCTTTTAAATTTGAGCACTTGAGTGTGTGGCAAGAAATACTGTTCCATTACATAACAGCCAAGGTTTTAGCTTTGCAAATAATCCTAACTTTTTTTTCCTGGTGTTATTTTTTTCAGTTATTTGCATACTTATAGCACTCCCCCCTTCCTGATTTTGCAAGCAGGCCTTTTGGCTTGGCGTTGCAACCTAGTACAGGGTTCAGTACGGTTATGAATATTTTTCTCAAGTGGGTGATGATGGGAGCAGCTAAAAGGTTGCTGATAGTGCTGTTTAAAATAGGCTTTGTGGAATGCTGGTTTCGAAGAATTTCTTGCTCACAAAGGTTGCTCCAACCCAAGGTGAATGGACTAGTTTGTGAATGTGCATTTAGAATAGCAAATAGCCCTGTTGTGAGGACACCTACTTCAAACAAACTAATTCTGGGTGTAAACCCTACTGCTTGCTCCAGAGTAGAGTATTTTATCCTTGACACCGCAGAACAGAGTCGTGAATTTAGTGTCCGTTTTCACAGGACTTTCCTGACAAGGTTAATATGAGTAACTACTTCTTGGAGAAGGCTTAAACTAGAGGTTTCTGTCAGCAAGACTGTATTTTGAAGTGTGATGAGACATTCCTGACACTGCTTTCAAACCTTGAGTACTGTGCAGTTGTCCAGACAGAGCAGCCCTTTTATTGATTTAACTTGTTCAGATGAAGATTCGGATGAAGAGGAGAAGCAAGAGAGAGCTCTACCAGCAAGAGCTGCTGCTTGGCTCTTGTAAACTGTATGGAGATGGATGCTGCTACTTCTGGTATATGTGGTGTATATCTGTTTAGTCTTATCTGATTTTCATTCTGATAGAAGCTTTCAAAACAAACTTTCACTTCCATTTTGTAGAAAAAAAATGGTTTCTGGCATGATTTTTATCAACAGCCCAGCTGTTCAATTTTTTTTTAAAAAAAAAAACCTGTCTTGGTTATATTAGCCTAAAAGAGTACTTTTTCTTCCAACGTGTATTTCAGTCTAGGAAGACACACAGAAACTAGTAGAACAATTGATTAATCGTCCAAAATAGTCAGAGACTTCTGTAGGCCTGAACAGTGGCCATGTTAAAGATGGTATTTTCTAGAGTATGGGAATTTAAGGTTGAATCCCCATGTAAACCTAGTAGATGGGTGCAGGGCTGATAAATAATTCCAGTGTGCAGCTCCGGAGCCTGCTGTGGCTTTGGGAAGGACATATCTGTTTTCCCTTTTAACAGGTGGTAGGAACAACAGTTGCCTTTGTATTTCTGTTGCTCCCTGCACTACTGCTGTGTGGGTGTTTTTAGTCTTTTTTTCCTCTCCTTTTTTTTTATATTTTTTTTCTCCCTTTTAAACTTAGTATTTGGCATTTCAGAGTAGAAAGAAATCTGACTAAAGCCTTATAAGTAAAAGAAAACTGAGTTAAGGATGAGGAGTGGTTGAATGATAAAAGTTTAACCCTTTGGATCAAAGCACTCTGTCGTATTTTGCAGTGAGTGCTTTGCCATGCATCTGTGCCTGGTTTTAATTGTCAGGCTGTGCCTCGTGCTTGGGAAAGGCTGGCCTGTGTTTTGAGGCTGAACTGCATGGTAGCTGCTGTCATTGTGATAAGATGCAGGCTTTCTAGGGTGCTCTCTGAGCTTGTCCATTCAGAAACATGTTATTAAAATTTGCCCCACAATGGGTGCTTTAGGGCAATCCAGTCTGAACTGAAGACTAAATAGGCTTGAAACAGTCTTTGACATAGATCAGCCACCTCTGGTGGGGTTAAATAAGTGAATTGGAAGGAGAGAAGAGCTTACAACTTAGATCCTTTCCCCCTTGGGATAGTTCAGGGGCCATTTCAGTGTCAGTTACGTGGGAATTGGGTTATCTGAAAACCTATGCACTCCTGTGAGTACTGATCATTGGAAGTAAGCAGCTTGAGAGAGGCTGCATGTGCAAATACGTGACAATTTTATTTGAAATGTTTTTGGATACATCAGTTTTGACTGAAAGTTTTCTTTAGTCCGCAGGTTGCTCACCTGCAGTTTTATGTGTGTCTCCTTTTTCCAGGTGGTATCATGGAAAACTTGACAGAACAATCGCCGAGGAGCGGCTCCGGCAAGCAGGCAAACCTGGTAGTTACCTCATCCGAGAGAGCGATCGGAGACCAGGCTCCTTTGTGCTTTCCTTCCTTAGCAAAGCAAATGTCAATCATTTTAGGTGAGAATTAAATGCGTTCTTTTAAATGTGGTCATGTGTTTATGGTTTTAGAACTCAGTATGCTATAGAAAACAGTCATTGTAATTGAGTGTTTTTGACTATTTTTTGTTCATGTATGATTTAGTTCTTGGGTTTAATTGTTTTTAAACCATGCTACTTAAAAAAGCAGAGGTTGTTTTGAGTGTTTTCCTCAGTCGCTGCAGCCCACAGGACATCCTTGAATGGCACAATTCTAACAAACCCGGGTGCTCTCCTTTCCTTTGAGAAAGAAACATCAAGGGGAAACAAAGAGCTTATGTATTTAATAATCCGAGGGTTTTTCTGGAACAGCTTTTGGTATGTGCTAGGATTAGTTGCTCTAAATACAAATAGCCCTTTATCCAAAATTGTAGCTAGGATTACTTTACCATTAGCAACTGATGTATATTAATAAATTCCTTTATTGCCTTTAGCATAAGTAAGGTGTGTTCCAGGAAGAGCTTGAATGTTAGTCAGCAAGTAATGTGCTACAGCATAAGGTTAGTCTTCACACAACAGAGAGGTCGGTGCCTCTGCAACAGCAGAGAAACCCCTGTGTCAGCTATCTAGATAGCAAGAAACTAATGCAAATCTGTCAAGTTTGGAAAGGGAAATGAACCAGGATACCATGCTTGTAGCAGACGTGCCCCAAAACAGTGTCATTTGCATTACAAATGTGGGGAGTTCTTGAACGTGTGTGTCACTTAATGAGCTGCAGCTCCAGGCCCGGGTGCTGCCTTGACACAAGCTCGTCCTTCTTGGTGCAGACAAAACAGTGCAGAGGAAGTTTACCCGTGCTGGCAGCGTGCTGTGTTTGAGCTGCCAGTCACAGCTGCTCAGCTGTGCTCCTTCTGTTTGGGAACTGCTTACTGCATCGCAGGCAGCAACAGCAAACAAAGCTGTGTCAATACTTGCTGTTAACTGGTGTGCCTTGCAGTCGGACTGTAACTGTAACTGCTGGCTGGTATTGGTTTATGCCACCATGATACGGTTTTTATCTCAGGTAGAATGTAGTCCATAGTAATTTCCTGTTCCTGGAGGAGAGGAGTCCTTATTGATTTTTTTCTCCAATATTAAAGAATCTTTCATTCTTAGCTCCACAGAGTGCACACAGAGGTAACTATCCAAAGAAAATTAATTATTTGTTGATACAGTTCTTTAGAGATGGCATGCTTATGAGCTCATTTAAGTGCAGAACAAAGGGATTTCTATTATATTAAGGTAATTTAAGAACACTGGCAACCTCAAGAGTGGAAACCTTAAAATTATTTCAAGCGATTATAGGATGGATGACTGTACCCTATAGGGTGGAAGTGCCACTTCCACCAAAACTTTATCTTTGACAATTGCAGGCTCCTAGAGATTGGTGAAACTTCCTTTGCTAAACAATCCTCCTGATACTTTGATTCCTAAAAGTGATACTTTTCAGATTCAGCTTCCTTTAGCATATATATGTGCAACTAAAATCCCATCATTTTAGGTGAAAGTCTCTAACTTTGCTTAATGTAGATGTTCTGCTTTAAAAATTCAGTGTTATCTTTCCTTTAAAAAAAAAAAAAAGAAAATATAGCAAAATCTTTTCCTCTGTCAAGTTTTTGTTCTTTCCTCTCTCTTCTCCTTAATCAGGATTATTGCCATGTGTGGAGACTATTACATTGGTGGGCGTCGTTTTGCTTCACTCTCGGACCTAATTGGTTATTACAGTCATGTGTCTTGTTTGCTTAAGGGGGAAAAATTACTCTTTCCAGTAGCACCTCCAGAGGCAAGTAAAAAAATTAAGTGTTGTCTGCTTATGTGTCGTTAATCTTGTGCTAAGAGTTCAGTTTTCTATAAAGAAAACACCATAGAAACATTTATTCTAGTTTTAGAATTGTCTCAGTGTAAGACATATGCAAAGGTGTCCTTACTGATACAAAGTAATGATTAGAATGCTTTTTAATGAAAATATGTGATTAGAAAGCCAGATATGAGGTATTGTAGATATCTCCAGATGTGTGATACTTAAATTGCGATAAGAAAGTGTATGAAGAGCACTATTATAATGCGATTACCTCTCAAGTTTTACACTGACTTAGAGTATTTCAAAATAATAAAATATTTGTTTTCCGATATTTTATGTATCAGATATTTCAAAACATGAATTCTGGAAAGAACCAAAGTTTCTGAAAGCTGGACTTTCAAGTGATCAGCCTTAAAACAACATTAGTTGTTAAACAACAAAGCAGTAAAACAAAGAAGAACCATACAAGCTATGTCCTGTTTCTGCCTTAGGAAAAAGAAATCTGAATAGAGATATGAAATGAATGTTAAACTCAATGTTAGATGTTAATCTGAATGTTCAACTTGTGTGAACTTCTCTAAATTGTGTCCTTTCGTGGGGATTGTTTAATTTGTAAAAAGATGATAACATATATTATCTAAGGTACTACAAAGCTAGAAACAAAATGGAGGCTTTCTTAGCCAACTCTATGTATTGCATATTTCTAATGCATAGAATTTTACAATTTAAACATTTTAACCCAACTAGGGGTATGAATGACTCTTACGAGTCACTTGCTTCCAAATGGCAAAATTTAGGTGGAGTAATCCTACTGTAGAAAGGAGAAAGTAACATTTTTGTTCTCTTGTCTTAAATTGTAGCCTGTGGAGGACAGAAGGAGAGTTCGAGCAATTCTACCTTACACCAAAGTGCCAGAAACTGATGAAATAAGGTATGCTTTTAACAATGAGTAGAAGCAGTTGGGGAATTATTGAAGTGTTCATAAATAATAATAGTTTTGATATATATTCACTATGCAAATACTTTTCATATATTTTTCTATTTCATTTTATGTGTAACTCTTGGGAGGTTAAAAGGTATATATATATATGTATGTGTGTGTGTATAGATTTCTTACTTTTCTGGAATATATAGCAACTACACTTTTATTTTGGGTATATTACTTGTATTCTAAGAGAGCTTTATATTTTATATAGCCTTGTATATGAGGTGAGTATTGGTGTGGTTTTAAAAAAAGTATTTGATGGGAATGTGTTTGAAATAAAAGTATGAAGGCTGTTCCCCCAAATTTGCTTGCAGAAATAACTATTAATGGATAAATCATTCAAGTCAAGCCAATCTAGACCACTTGAAAGAGATTATGAACTTTGACTGTCTGATAAACTTAACAAGAGTAGAAGAGAAAATGGTCACGTTCTAGCACAGATTTTGATGCCAGTGCTTAGAAATCTGTTGACTTTTTTCCTCTGAAATTCTCTCCTCTGTCCTTAAAATAAAGCAAGAATGACTCTTCCTTCCCTTCTCTTCTCACTTTCTTTCTTTTCACTAAGTTCTGTATTTAACAAGTGATATTCTTAGATTTGTAGCCTCCAGTAGTCTTTATGTTTTTAATCACTTAAAAAGTGAGTGAATTGCTAGGCTGAGTGTCTCATTTTATTATCAAACTTTACATGGTAGTTGCACTTGTAACTTAAACCTCTCTGTAACCTCCCTTCAGTTTCCTCAAAGGAGACATGTTTATTGTCCACAATGAGTTGGAAGATGGCTGGATGTGGGTTACAAACCTACGGACAGATGAACAAGGTCTCATTGTGGAAGACCTGGTAGAAGAAGTGGTAAGTAATTCTATATTCAGAGCTGTTACAGAAATAAGATTTTGGATGAGGGTAGGGATGTGTTAAGAATAGAAATGAAATAAACAAAACCCAGCAAAACTTAGTTGCCAGATTTCCCATTACGTGCTATTTTTGTGTGAATATTGTTTGCCTTGTGCGGGTGAGTGTGCTGTTTTAGTTTTGTTTGTATTTCTTTTTATTTTTATTAATTGGAACTACCAATTTTGAAGTAGTATAACTAACCTTCAAATCTAATTCTGCATTGGAAAAAAGCAGTATGAGACCCTTATTCACATGCCCAAAGAACTTCAGGTACAGGTGAACGATACTGTGAATTTCCTAGACTTACCACAAACTCAACTGTCTCTCTAATGAATCTGCTAATCCATAATATTTGCCATGAGTGGAGGGAAGACAAAAGTCTATTTTAAAAACTTTGCGGAGAGTTAATTACCCTGACTTATATAAATTGTTTATGCTAAGTTGGGAAGCTAACCAGGTGACCTGAAGATAGTCTAATTAGTGCAGGGAAGATGGTTTAATGGACTTCAAAAAACATTTTTTGTAAAGCTCAGCTGTTGCTGTGGAGTCCCTGCGGTTTTCCTGCATGGTCTGTACATTTTCCTAATGGCAGAGTTGGTTTAGCCTGTTTCTGTGAGATCTGTATCAGGATGTGAATGGCTAAATTGTAGTGCATTTCAGTTTGAGAGACTGTCCTGTAGACTTTTACATAAGGAGTTGAAATCGGCATTAGAAAAGTTGAAATGAAAAAGTTGTTGCCTGTAAAGAAGTATGTAAAGCATAGGAGAAACAAAAATCCTCTGAAATATCATTTTGGTTGTTTCCACTTAGTGAATAAAATGAAAATTCTTTTGAGTTAAACAATTTCTCAACGTTATTAATGTTGTTTATTTCTATAAAAGGTTTTACCTTGTAAAATTTATTTTCTAGTCTCAGGTATACTGTTGTCATGGACTTAATATGTAAATTTTCTCATTAGGGAAGAGAAGAAGATCCACATGAAGGCAAAATGTAAGGATTTTTGTTTTGTTATTAAAAGCAAGTTGCAAAATAACTGTTTGTAAACCAGCTTGCCTGACACTTTTTTTTTTTTCTTTATTAAGAGTTTTCTATATTCGCTGCTGACAGTACATATATCACTAACACAAGACTTTCAAGTCAGTTGTGCCTCAAGTGAATGTGTGTTCCAGTGGTGAAATCTTGCCCTCATGCTCGCTTCCACTCAATAGGGGCACAGTAGGAGCTGCTCTTTTTATTATGAAGTAGCCAGTAGTAGGTGCTTGGAGCCTAGGCACTGTTGGTCCAAAGATCTCCTTGCTGCTCAGAGGATTGTACAGGAGGCACACGAGAATTCCTTCAAATATTCCCAGAAGTTGTCTTCTGAAGGCACTGTGGTGTGGTAGAGCAATTTCTGAGGCGTTAAGAGGCTTCTCTCACCCCTCTCTTAAAAACAGAAGTCAAGTGTACACCCTATTTCTGCCTTTTCTTTTAAAGGCAGAATGAAGTCTTAAGGCATAACTGTGGTATGCTGGAAATAAAATAAGTAGCTGTACATTGACAAGCTGCTCTGTGGGGTCATAAACATCAGCTGAGACTGGGCAGAGACTATTAAAATTTTATTAGGACAATACCTTTGACATAGGATTCTGCACAAGATGCCAGGTGTGAGATAAAAGCAGCATTCTCTAGTCTAACAAAGCCAGAGTCCACTTCCTCAACTTCCAGCAAAGTTCAGTTTTAGTTATTCTGTACACTATTTAACCTTTATATTCATCTCCTTGCAAGGGCTTTGCATTTCATGATCCAAATTGCCATATGAGATTGACCTCAAATAAGGCCTATCAGATTATCTGTTGTTTAAACAATGTCTTATCATCTCTAAATACACTTAGGTTTGAGCATCATCAAAATTAATTTCTATATCTGTTACTGTTTGTTTTTCATTTCATTGTAAAACAGAATCACTAAGTTACACGGTGGTTAATTATTCAGTCTATGCGTGTTAAGTGTCTATATAAAAAGGTTAATTCTTAGGTGCCAGAGCCTTCGATGTCACCACAACCAAAAAAAGAGAGCCGATAGTCTTGCTTTCTAATTTTTCTCTTCATCTTTGTTAAGATGGTTCCATGGGAAGATCTCCAAACAAGAGGCTTACAATTTGCTGATGACAGGTACTTGTATTTCAGATGGAAATACTATGGTATTGAAATGGCACAAAGTAATCCAGTGAATATCCAACTGTGGCAAAAGTTGTGTTGTGAATAAATGTAAGAACTTCTAATTCTGAGCTGATCTGTAGTTGCTACTACAGAAAAATACTAATCTGGATAAATCTTTTATGGTATCAGTATTGAGTATTTTTAGTCTCAAGTACAGTTAGTTTCATCATTTTAATTAAATTAGCTAAATGGTTTTTGACTTTATAGTAATTTCTTATCTTCATCAGTATTCTGAGTAGAAAGAATGGAAAATACTGTTTCCTCCTTAAGAAGGAGAATGTATCTCAATGACATGTCCCTGGCCCTCCAGCTCTGCCCTTTGTCTCCTTCCTCTCCAACATAAATGGAAAAATCGAGATTTTTAAACTGTACCTTAAATACAAGGGCAAAAGTCTTTTATTTTTTGAAGGTACTTTGTCAGACACTTTTGTGAAGAGATGGAAAAATTATGGGCAGACTATCAGCTACAGTTAAACCATTTTGCATCAACTTTGGCAGTTTTGTAGCACTTCATCTCATCTGGGTAAAGGGGAGGAGGCTTCAGTGTTTGAGCTTACCTCCTAGACTTTGTATTTGTCTTTCAAATGTGCAATTCATGGTAATTTATGTGGAAAGAGATTAGTTAAGAGCTTTTGAAGGACACTGTAAAATAAGCAGTGGTGAATAACAGTGTGTTATGATGTCTTTTCAGTTGGCCAAGTGTGCAGTTTTCTTGTGAGGCCTTCAGATAATACACCTGGCGATTATTCACTTTATTTTCGGACTAGTGAAAATATTCAACGTTTTAAAATATGTCCAACGTCAAACAATCAGTTTATGATGGGAGGCAGATATTATAATAGGTAAGTTTTAATGGTTAAAGGAATTGTTTAAAGAATTTACCAAACTTGTTTGTGGTAATTACTTGGTGTAATTGTAAGACTTCGGTATCTTCTCAATAATACACTAAGAATTTTACCTAACTTGCTTATAATTAAGCAAGTTTTAAAAGCCCTCAGAAGCCTTTGTGCAACCTGTTTCTTGCAAAGTATTTTTTCTTTCAGCCAGTTTATTCTCTCTGTAAGTGGGATCGTGCATGTAATCAAGAATGCTGTGTTGCCTTGGAAGCTACTGCTCGTAATGAAGTTTCTTGCAGAATGAAAAGGGGAAGTAAAACTAACTACTTGTATCTGAAACATTTGATTGAGATGTCAAAATATAAATAATAAAAATAGATATTCCGAAGAATGGGAAAAATGATCATTGTTACTGAAAAATCAAATTATACTAAAATATGATTGATGTGAATGATTCAGAACTGCAGATCATTTACAGTGAGGAAACTTAATGGTTCGTTCTGCTGTTGACATTAAAAATACAGTCATGGGTACAAAAAAGAAAGGAAATAAGTCAAGGATTTCCCCTTGCATGGGAAAGGTTATTGGCACGGTCCTGTCCTTAATGATCCTCTTTTTTAGCGTGTCGTAAATTTGAGACATTTTAGTAGTAAAAACTCCGCTCCCACTTTTAATGAAGGCCTTTGTGGGTCACAGAAAATCAGAAAAATTCTGTATTTGTTCATCTAGAACCAGCTTGTCCCTTCATCCCTGTAGACAGTATCTCTCGCTTCAAGCTTCGCTTCTGAGTGGTTAGAGATGGAGGAGTCCTTGAGCCTGAGACAGCATCAAGGTCTCCTCGCTAAGAAGCTGAGTGGATGGCCATACATCTTCAAGGGTGAGCCTAAGCAATTGGAACCTTATGAGCCTAGGCCAGACCCTGCACAGGCTGCTCCAATGCCTTCTGCTTTAATCAGTCTGGCCTCCAGGCATCCTCACTGAAAATCAAGCTGGCCGCTGTGTCAGCCTTCCAGGAAGGTCAATGCTTCTTTGGCCATTCTCTGGTTCTGGGCTAAAGCCATCCCTCTCAGATGGATCAAACTGATTAGCAGATCTAGTGGAAGTCTTAATCCCGAGTGGTTTTGTAGCATCAGGTGGCATTAACCTTCAGGAAGTTACTACGCCCAGTTAGGTACTGCTTACGGAAGCTCTTGTTCTGAATGCTGAAGATTTTTAAATGCTCTCCTTGAAGTGTATATATGAAGTGTGTTTATCCTAAGGTTTTTTTATTTATATGAATGAGAAACAAGATTATATAGTTAAGCACTACTGAGTTATGAAATGCTTACTGTGGTTTTGAACATTTTGTCACTTAAATTGCAGTGATTTAAGAGCTTACAAATGTCATAAAGATAAGCAACGGCAAACACTCTTTTGTGTTATCTTCAGTTGGTTAGGTGTGCAGCTTTCTTGTGAATCTATTTTTTTTATAATATACATATATACATACACACACACCCCACATACATGCAAAATATCCCTGGTTTATTATTCTCTCTTAACATTGTGAAAGAGAATTAATTTAGTTTTGAAAGATTTCTAGTTGTATACGTATGTTCCAGGGTACTAATCTACTCTTAGGTTCAAATTCTGTGCAAGTTCACATTTATTGGATCAAGTTGATAAAGTTCTTGTGAATTCAAACATTCACTTCTTGTGTACGCTAGAAAAAGAAAGTTTTTAACTATGACAACTAATGTGGATTATTGTATGGAACAATGGGAAGTGGCTAAAGAAATGAAAAGAGGCATTGCATCCAGAACAGAGGCACAGAAAGTGTGAGTTTATGTGTTTCTTTATGGCTTATCTGAAAAGAGAGAATTTTTCTTCATGCTGAAAAGCTTCAGAATGCGGGAGTGCTCTTGGTCAATTGCATCTCAGTTTCCATTATAAGATCTGTTCTGTGATTGCAAAATTTTGATTATGATTCTACTTTAAAAAAAAAAAAACAAAAACTATAGACCAAGATTTTCCATAGCTAGTAGCAAGGGAGCCTAAAATGGCAGGTGCTGGTGTCATTTCTCAGAACCTAGATGCCCCAGGCATGGTGCTCGGGAGCTCAGAGCCTCCACAGGCAGTAGCTTCTCCCTACCCGTCCTACCACGGCACCTGGGAGAGGTTGGGATGCGGTGCCTGTGCAATGTGAAGAACCTAATGGTGCAGGGGGATCCTGTGAAGCTGCAGGAAGTCGGCCCTATCCACCAGTCTTTCCCCTTTGCAGGTTCTCCCACCAAATTACTCACTACTCCTGTTGATCCATATAATGAGGAGGCTTTACTTACGATCCATCATACAAGGGCCAACTTCTTTTATTTTAGCTCTGCAAAGCAGTCGGTCAATAGTGTTCTGCCTGTCCACAGGAAGGTCATGGTGTGTAGCATACGGATGGGGGAATTTGGTTCTACAGTGAATTAGGATTTGCCCAAAGACTTCACTAAATCATGTAGTTCATGTGAACTTATTCCTTAGAGAACACAGAAAGGTGACTACTGAAATAATTACTACATTTTAATGGAAGAAAAAATGCTAAGTCATTTCTTAGTGCTAAGTTTACTAGCTGTGTATTGTGAAAGCTCAAACCTATCACAGTTACCCCTGGTTATACCATCGTGAACATGCCTGATCTCATCTGATCTTCGAAGGATCTTTGGATGGGAGTACTTGGATGCGAGGGTGCTTGGGAATGCCTGGGCAGGGTGCTGTGGGCTTCCTGCAAGTGGCCACAAAGGTTCAGGGGCTGGAGCTTTCCTCATACGAGGGGAAACTGGGAGTGCTGGGGCTTCTCCTGCCTGGAGAAGAGCAGGAGCAGATGGGGATCCTGCTGCTGTGCATGAGTGTTGGAAGGGAGGAAGCCAAGATGATGCTTGGTGGTGCCTTAGTGAGGTAATGGGCACAGACTAAAATACAGGAAATTAAGTTTTAAAAATAAGAAAACTTCTGCTACAAGGGTGCTTTCACCCTGGCACAGCTTGTCCAAAGAGTCCGTCCTTCAGAACTTCACTCAGTCATCCATTCTGTGATTCCATGAGTAACACCAATGCATATGTACCTATGAATAATACCTGGCATGTGTATATTTTAATGTAAAGGAACATATGTTTTTTAATTCTGAATTTAAAAAGTGTAGTAGGAAAAGCATACTGGGAAAGGTACATTTTCAGCCCCTTTCTCATCTCTGCATCTTTCCCAAATTCAGCCAATGTAAATGTTCCAGATTCTGGTATTATTCAGTTCCTTGAGGGAGATGGATGACTACACTCTTATTTTTGTTTTCCAAAAAAAAAAGAGAAATGTTGACCCAACAGTTCACGGTGAACAAGGTTTCAAGTTATCTTAAAAACATGGATTTAATAGATTCATGTTTTAATAGGCTAAACAACAATCTGAGTCTTAATATGTTAGCTCTTTAACAATCTCTTGAATGCTGTTGTTTAATTCTGCATTTTGGAGCCTTTAAATCACCCACAGAGATTTAAGGGCTGATATGGCTCACGTGATACAGTGCTTTTAAAAGTATCTGAGTAGTCTAGACCTAGGGCCTGTTAAGCCCTATGCTAAATACTTTACAATAACTGAATTAACTGTAATGTGGTATTGAGATTCATCTTTATTTCTGTAAATCAAACCAAGCTTAACTCTTCCTTTCTTTTTTTTTCTTTTTTTTTTTCTTTTAATTTGTACTTGTATATACCTTCCTGGATGCATTTGGTGTAAGTTGAATTCTTTTGTTGTTGCTGTTACTATCAGACACTGAAAATGGTTATGATCCTTCTTCCCTTCTGTGGTCATTGTAATCTCGTGTTGTGCATTTTATACGTTTAGGCCACTTTTATTACTTGCAAATTCAATTTCTCTAGTGTATTTTTCTGAAAATACCGTGTTCCTTTGTGTTTGCAATGTCTGCTTTCTGCCACTTGGGCTGCTTCAGTGGTAAAGCAATCACCGTGACCATGTGAGGTGAGCTCAGCTAGGAGAGAAGAGGCCCAAAGGACCAAGCCGTAGCATCATAACACAGCCTCCTTGTCAGCTCAGTTTAGGAAACTGGAAGGAATTAGACAATTGCCTCTTACGTTGGGGGACTCCTCCTGGTGATTATTTATGACTAAGAGACAGGAGGAGACACTGGCCAACAAGGTATTCTTGAACTGAGGAACTTGAAACATCATATGAATCTGCCTTGTTATTGACTGTCCTCCTAACAAGCTGTTGGCTGTAGCTGCTCAACACACAAAGTACAGCAGAATCAATATATTATGCAGCGTGATAAGGTTTACATTCTCATGCAGAAAATGTCTTGTAATATTGTATCTCAAAAATTGAAATAAATTATTTAGTCATAGTGAAGGAGAAGTACAAGTCATTTTGCACAAGCTTGGCTTTTGTGGAAAGAATTGTTGATTTATTAAGTCTACACTATTTCATAGTTATAGATGAATAAGATTGATAAAAGCTAACAAAGATGGCTTTTTATTGCTTTACTTGTCTTCATTAGCACACAATATTCATGTATTTTTCCTGTGATGGATACAATTGTGTTGAATTGTAACGGGCCAGAGATCTCATTGCTTGTCTTGTTGATTGTATTTGCACATACAGTTAACAGCAGTTTTGCAACGAACAAGTGTATTTAGTATATTTTCCACTTAGTTACTTGGTTCTTTATTTTCAGGTTGATATTGTATGCGTAAGTCATCTAAGCTGATGCTTATGTTGCTGTTCTTTATTACAATGTAACTTTCAATAACTGCAAAAATAAGTTGGAGCAGCTCAAAGATATGTTGGAAGATATGTTGAATTTTAGTTTTTGTCTATCACCACTTCTTTCCTACTCCTTCAAAATGCAATTTCTATCAGATTTTGGTAATTAGGATGCAAGTTTCCCTGTAGAGTTGTGCTATTGATAGAGATTTTAATTTAACATGATGGCTCAGTCTTTTTGAAGTATAGTCTACATAATCCGTGTTATGGACCATTTCCCACTCCTATACTCCTAGAAAAAAATTACACAGTGAAGTGTCTCACATTCTCCTTTCCCTGGTTCTCTAGGATTTGGGAAATGATTGCCACTGAAGCAGCAATTTTCAGCCTAGTTGGAGAGCTGGAAATGCATATGTGTTACTTGAATGAGGAAAATGCTGTGTCCTCATCTGGTGTTGTGAACAACTAGTTAAAATATTCTGCAGAGTTTAGAATGAATGTGATGAGTACTATTTTGTAAATATTCTTGACCTCAGTGTATTAGTAAGTTCTGATTACTACAAATACATTTATGAAATTTGACATTTCCTTTTTACCATGAATTTTTGAAGAAACTATGGTTGCGTGGAAAAGCAAATTTCTCTGCCAAGGTGCCAAGGGAAAAATAAGCAGTTTTTTTTTCTTTTTACTTGAACAGTATTGCTGACATCATCGAACACTATAGAAAAGAACAGATTGTTGAAGGGTATTACCTTAAAGATCCTGTTCCAATGCAGGTAAGACTCGTTTTGAAGCTTTTGACGTAACCACCATCAGATGTGTTTATAACGTAGGAACTGGATGACAGCAGAGATCAGTTACAGTTCAACAGCTTTCATCCAGTCCCCAGGATTATTTTTTCAGTTTTTGTGTTTGTCGCATTGTATCCTCACACACCCTCACCTGAGACAGGCCAGCTCGTGGTCGGTGGGAGATGTGGTGAGCTCTGCCCATGCCCTCGTGTGTGGTGGCTCTGCCCTGTGCCGTAGTGTCTGCCCCTGATTGCACCCTGCTCTGCCTAATTCTGTGCTCTGCCCTAATTCTATGCTGTCAGCTTTTTTTTTCTCATTTTTCTTCATTCTTATGTTTGTGGGCAAGGTTGCCCTTGCCAAAGGAAACCTGTATGCACAGGAAAGCTTTTGGGATGATCAGCAGGGCTAGGATGACCAGGCATGATCTTGCCCCAGAGCACAGGTTGATCTTAACAGACCACCAGCGATAGGGCAGCTGCATCACCTGTCTCTTCCATAAGCTTTCGGCTTGTTCTAAATTAGGTGTGCTGTTTCTTCTCTCTCCATTCCCAAGCTGTCCTATTTGATGGCTAGAAACTCAATTTTGATTTCCAACCTAAAAATTCATTGTCAGCTCGTATTATTTGTTACAATTGGAATGATAGCTTTTGTCTTCCCCTCTACTGTGTTAATACAAGAGCACTTGCATTCTCCCCGAGCTCACTGAGCTGAGCATACCAAGATGTTGTGGGTTTTGGGGTTTGTTTTTGTTTTTTGTTTTTTCATTTTTTGCATTCATAATGTTGGTTTGTTTGTGCTGCTGCCGTTAATTCCAGTACAAAATTGTGTTTCTTGTATGTAATGGATCAGAACAGCTGGTATCCCTTGTCATTAGTAATTCCATTTCTGTGGGAAATACGGAAATACTTGCTAGATATATTTGTGAAAATCATCTGTGTCATTACCATAGCCACATTATATTAATAACTTAGTCATTCTGTGAATGACTCAGGCATTCAAGTTTCTCATCCCCAGCTTTGTACTGGTAAGTGTCAGCAGGTGCAGTGTTTGTGCTGGTAGATTTATGTCCCACTATTCAGCTCTTTCTGTATTGCCACACGGCCTGTGTATCATCAGTGCTTCCCGGTTGTCTGGTGCTCTGTGGTTGAGAGGGAAAGGAAAGTGAATCCCAAGACTAATTGTTGAAAAGGTTCACTAGTACTTTTCTCATGATCCGTAATTCCTCTTGCATCATGACAATCATAATCTTCATATTGGCTTTTTTTGCATATCCACTTACTGTTTCTATATTACTAATTTTCTCTGCCTTTGAATGCTAATGTATTCTAATGTATGATTTGACTGCATCAGGTTTTCTTAGTTACTTATATTCTTGACTTTTCAATTTATTTAAAAAAATAGCAGTTGGGATGCATTTTACCTTCCTGCCATATACTGCCACATCTTGTGTTCCTGGAGAGGAGAAAAATAGATCTTGGGTGTTATCAGGGTCATTGTAATGGGTTTACTGCTTCTCATTTAATTTTCTTTAATGTCAGTGTACCTGTTCCCTTCACACCATACATTACTGTATCTAATTTGAAATGCACTTTATAAATTGTTGTCACTAGTTTTGGTGTGCTGTATGCTATTTCTCTCATATTAGGTTATGAATAACATCAGTGCTCTTTTAGGGGTTTGGGTGCTGTAGTTTTTGTTACAAAAGATTTTTTCTTTTTTATTTTATCTGTGTCATACTAGGGAAAGGGAGTAGGGGAGGGAAACAAAATAGAAAACTTAGTATGAAGCCTGTGCATATATCACTCTTCATCTCAATACTCTTCTCCCTGCTTGACAGTCTTGCTTTTTCATGTTTTCTTATGGCTAAAGAACTTTTGCTGATCAGCGTACTCGGTAAGGTCAAACTTGGCTTGACTTTTGGCCGTTCTTGATTAACATTTATGTTTTCAAATCTTGGCTTTCTGTGTGAATTTACCCATTTTCTTTTTCCTATTTCCGCATTCTTTTGCTGTCTTCTGTTAGAACGCTGCTCATTTGGACAGATGATTGCTAATGTGGTCAGTGAGGGCTTGTGCAGCAGTGTGTTTGTGAACTGCTCAGTTTTACCTGTGATCTGCAGCCTTCTTGTTACTCCAGAGTGAGCTATAGTTAGTGAGTCCCAAAAGCTTTTGGAGAAGTCTGTTAGGAACTAGGTAAACTTTAAGATTTGTATAAAACTTAGTAAATAAAAAACTGTGAAGCATTCTGTTTTTTAATGATAAAAAACAGATGCTTCTTTGTAAAAGTTGGTCCATATTAAAACACTTCTATTTTCATATCATGATTCGATCTAGTCATTATACAAGAAATCATTCATATTACAATTGATATTAAAAGCTATATTGTTTTGTTAAAACACGAGAGGAGTAGTGGAGAATGGTAGTATTCAATAAAATGATTTTGGTTGCAGCTTAATTGTGTGTGATTGTTTCAGAATGATTTCTGACCTTAAAAGATGTTGATTTCTTCCTTGTTTACCAGCATCAAGAACAGGTGTTTAACGATACAGTGGATGGAAGAGAAATCTACAATACAATTCGTCGCAAAACAAAGGATGCTTTTTATAAAAATATTGTCAAAAAAGGTTATCTTCTAAAGAAAAGTGAGTTCTGTTTAGTACTTTGAAATGTTTCTCCAAAGTTATGCCGTGAGCTTAATATAGTTTTGCCATTAGAAAGGACAGCACTGAAGTTCACTCCCTTTTCTTTTTAAGCTTTCAACTTTAAGTACTTTAGTAGAAAGACGTGATAGATAAAACCACACGCAATGCAAAAATACTGATTGTCAGGTCTTGTGAAAATCAGAGAGCAGACCAAAAACACAAGCGACGTTGACTCATGAAATTTGAGTGTATTTTCAAGAAACAGTCATATTTAATATGGAACTCATTTGATTTTAGCTGATAGATTTCATTAGAGAGGTAGAATGAAATAAAACAGTGCGTTCATTGGTGTTCAATGCTTTAATTTCGTTATAGCAAGCTAGCCAAATGATTAATTCAAAATGTATGTTATGGACTGCAAAATCTTCGACAAATGCACAAGGACTGCTACAGTCAGTACAAAATGAAATACATGGATTAAAAACTGACTGTTTGATAGACGTCCATTTATCCCTTAAGAATAATTCTTAAGTTTTTGAATTTCTGAGGAAGCTAGTTCAGATATTGCTTGTTTTTGTTGGGTTGATTTTTAATCACATTTAATAGAAGTAGGAAAAAAACAATGACAGTTACCATAGCTAAGAGGATAGTGATCTGAATAGCAATTCAAACTGAGAGAGAAGGGTAAGCATCTTTAGCCAAGTGTAAAAGAGACATTCAAAGGAAATAAAAGCCTCTGCATAGATCAGGCGAAGAGCCTCTCCTGTTGGGAGTGCTGATTCCAAGAGATGACGTGAAGGGATCTGGTAGAGTTTGGGATCAGCTTAGAATGAACTAAGGCTTTAAGCTACAGTGAAAATGACAGGTTTTAAATGTACAAATGGGAGCATGACTGAATGCAGAGGGACATGCATTACCTGCTTGTAGAACAGGAATTCAGTAAAATCACTGTGCATTTAATAGAGCAGGTTGTTCTAACAGCGTGTTAAAATTGCCTTTTCAAAACAGCACTAATATATGTGCATTGGGGGTGTGGTGCATTTGTGGTCATAGAAGTTTAAAATTAAGGCTGAATATTCTTCTAAGAGGTATTGTGGTTTAAGTATGAATTAGTTACAGAACGTTTCACATCTTTTAATTTGGAGAGCCTTATGAGTGGTTTAGTCAATAGCCAAATCCACATTTTACATGGAGTATGTGTTCTAGCAAAGCTTGAAGTTAAATCCCCAGCAATTAAAATGCTGCTTTTCACATTTTTTTTCTGAATGGCTCAGTTCTTGGATATAGGTGGTTTGGGGAGATATATCTGATCCAAGATTGCGCATAATGTATTCCCATTTCTGTTCTTCAGTTGTACTATTTTTAAGATATTTTGATGCCATTGGTTGTCTACTGGTGAGCTGATAGGAGTTTAGAAATAGTTTTCACATGTCAAGAGTCCATTTTTTAATGGGTACCATGCATTGGATCACTTAATTTCCAGAAATGCCCAGGTATTTCTGGAAAAAAAGTGCTGGCAGTTTTCCCATGAATGTGAACTGAACTGACCAGGCGGCCAATATGGACTTGCTAACAGACATGCCTGAGTTGAAGGCTTGTCATGCCTTCAACATGAGCATGCCTCATGTTATTACCTGACTGCATTTAACTGTACACCATTCTTGGACAAAAGCCTTACTGCTACCTTTTCTTCACTTAGGCTATGTGCATTTTGAAAAAAAAAAAATGTAACTTTTTGCTTACCTTTCTACAGGTAAAGGAAAGAGATGGAAAAACTTGTACTTTATATTAGAGGGAAATGACGCCCAGCTTATTTATTTTGAAAGTGAAAAACGAGCCACAAAACCCAAAGGATTAATAGACCTTAGTGTGTGCTCCGTATATGGAGTACACGACAGCTTGTTTGGCAGGTAGGATGATTTTTAATTTTCAACAACCTAATTGCATTTAAGGCTGTAGAAGTTAGTGTTGCATACGTTTGATGATGAATATGTCTCCTTAGTTGAGAGAGCTGCAAAATAGATTCAGATAAGATTTTATATGTTAATACGGCCTCCTTGAGTCCTAAAAGAACAAATTCAGAACGTATGATCAATTGCTTGGGAACTAATGCTGAACACACTGTGCATCTTTAAAGCTAACGCTGGAATAGTCTGTGTTAGCAGATCTTTTACTTAGGAGCTGGTTTGCTTTGTCCTGACTGTAAGTCAACAATACATGCATATTAGTACAGACTCTTCAAGAAGCTTAAGGTTTCTAAAACATGTTAGTTAGACTAAGTGCAGCAGGATTTTTATTGCATAATGAGAATCAAAATGCACTATTGAAACACCTCACAATTTTTCCTGTGAGAGTTCTTCCTGTTTCCATGCATGATTGTTACACTTCCCTTGCAGCCAAATAGTAACTGTATAGATTTGAACTTTGTTTTGTCAGAGATCAACAGGTGAAGATATTTGACAATAATTGTCAATATGTTTTTTATCTTTGTTTTCAAGGCCAAACTGTTTTCAGATAGTAGTTCAGCACTTTAGTGAAGAGCATTACATCTTCTACTTTGCAGGAGAAACTCCAGAACAAGCACAGGTGAGAGCTACTGTTGGTAGATGTAACTGTTACAAGACAAAGAAAGTTGCTCTTAATGTTACTATGCTTCTGTAGTAGGAAGCAAGTGTGTCACAAATAAGTTGGGGCTATGTTTACATTAGCAAGTAGTACCATGTAGTAGTAACAGATTGGTAAAGAGCTGGTGCTGAGAAACCAGCACTTATGCTCCATGCACCTTCATCACCATGCATCAAGTTGTCCACTTTCTGAAATACACCTTTTGCATCAAAAATTAAGCTTTGTGTTTGATTTTCTTTCTTTTTCTTCTTTTTCTGTTTTTGATTGAGAGTACTGGTACAGTGCTATTCAAATGAGCATGTGTAAATTTAATGTACTCTTTTCAAGTTATATATGTGGGGATGCAGAAATTTTTGTGTAACAAGTCACTGAAATGACACCAGAACAGAGCAGTGCCACTTGTCATGCCAATCTTGATGCACTGTCTTTGAGAAGCAAATGTGTAGTATTCTAGTCAATATATGTTAATATGCGCTCTCATGAAGCAAGGCTTCAGGTTTTTTCTTACATGTGTAATGTCTTATGTTTTAAAATTGGAGGGGAAAAAAAGTCCAATAGGTAGAACATCCTGTCTTGTTTCCTGAATAAGCCTCAGCTTTGAGGTCTGTGCAAAGTGTTTCTGAATACAGCAGGGTGAAGTGTAGCCCCGTGCTGATATGACTGTGCCTGCTATAGCACACTGCTCATTGAACTGCACGTCAGAGAGCTGCCTGGTTCCTCCACTTGCAGAAGAGTTTGGAGGCCCAGTCCTTACTCTAAGCAGTTCTCTTGAGACTAGCTGCAGTTTGGAATGTGTCTGTGCTAACGCAGAGGGTGATGTGGAGGATAAGATTGAAAAGGGTTTTCTAGTGACACTGGTCAGTTGATCTTTGAGAGCAGCGAGCAGAATGTTGCTGTGCAGACTGACCTTAGTCAAAAATGGCTTTTGTGCTTTGTAAGAACAGTACTAGACTTGAGGGTACAGTCGAAAGGATGAGCATGAGGCTACATGCACCCGTCATGCACCTTTCACAGGTAAAGGCTCCTACCAAGCTCCTTTTCCCACAGCTGTTTCGGAGGTGGTTGTGGTACTTGGCAGTGCCCCTTAGCAGCCTTAGCAGGAGGAAAGCCGTGTCCAGAGGCCTACACTCAAGTCTCATGTTGGGCAGCATGTTCATTTGCCTGTTCAACATGAAATGCATCCACTGCATGCATTTGTAGGCAGACAGAATCAAGGGTGCAGGATACACATTTAGGTGTTTCACTGTTACAGTTATGTGGTTTTTTGTTTGTTTGAAGTATATGCAGTACAATCTGACTGCAGTGCAGAAATGCTGGAGAGAAGGAGCACGACACGTTTTAACTTTCTCAGAAGTGACCAAGGTTGTTTGGTTGTGTGTGTGTGGTGGGGCGGCTCTTTTCATCATGTATACCGTGTGTAATTTAATGCAATGTTAGCAGACTGGAAAATTGGCAAAGGTCACACTGTATATCCATTATTAATGCTTGCTATTTCTAAAAGAGAAAATCCTTCATATTTGCAAATCCTTTATTTGGTTTTACCAAGTGAAGATATGAGTTTTCCTTTAATATACAGATCTGCATACTTTTGAGTTACATAAAATTTAAGCTCCCCCTGCTCCTTCCCCAGAGAAGCTCTGTTGAACTTGTTTTGATCCTATTCTGTGTGCTTCTCTCTTAGGACTGGATGAAAGCTCTGCAGATGTTCTGCAGTTTAAGAAAAACCAGTCCGGGCACATCAAATAAGCGTCTGCGTCAGGTGAAGCTGTACAAATATTGTGGATTTGGGGGCGGAGGGGAAGAGGGTTTTGTCTCCTTGTTGCAAAATGATACTGATAAGTTTGAGTTTCCCTTTCAACACTAAATCCTGCATGTACTTTCTTTTTTTAGCCCTTGTTAAAACAACTGAAAAAAAACTGTTCTTTGCAATCTATATTTGCAAGGTATTTTTGACCACTTTTGAGAAAAAAAATGTCAAGTTACTATTTGTACTGTCTTATCTCTTATAATTCACCACATATGGGAAACTTAAAATGTTTATCAGGCCTACATTACATGCAACAAAGATACAAGTATAGCTATTTATTTTCAGCGTCAAATGCATGTTGAACCATGCCTGTGGCTTAATTTATTTTAGGCTCCTGAGAGTAGTGTTGTGGCTAGAAGAGCTAATCAGAGGACGTGGTCATAAATGGCAAAGTCTTTTATGATTAGAGAATAACAGGAAAGTGCTTCAAAAATTCCTGTTATCTTTGAGTGCTAGGAACACTGAAAGTATCTGCTTTAATTCAATGGAATAAACAATAACGTGATGTTCAAGAAATGCAGAATAATTTTGTGGTCAGGATGTATTAAAGATTAAAAATGTTAAAGATTGAATGCTTCTGAAGGACCAAACTTGGGTATGAAAATAGGTAAAAGTGTATAAAAACCAAAAAGAGACACTTCCATTTCTGTCATTTCAGGGAGACTTGGCTTGTGTTTGCATGTTCCGCACATTACAGTGGGAGCAAAAAAAGCTCATCACGTTTAGTGAACATAAGCTGTTTTCTAGGGGAGTTAAAGGAAAATTTACCCTGAATTTTTATGTAAAGATGTGTAAGATGTTCTTTGTAACTTATGGCCCTGCATATTTGAATTGAGAATATTGACTATATATTTCCTGTACTTACTGTCTAATTTGATTTTAGTTGGTACCAACGGTAGATACCAGTTACATTGAGCTCTAAATAACATGTCATTTTTAAATTTGTATAGTATTAGACTATTTAAAAAAAAATTTTTACATTAGAAAATTTCAGAGCATTCACTCTTCCTTTTCTGGAATGAATTGCCAAGTGCTGTGATTTTGATAATACCTGTTATAGATGAAGAGAAGACTAAGAGGGGACCTTATTAACATGTATAAATACATGAAGGGGGACTGTAGGGAAGAGGGGGCCAAGC
>JAUBOD010000918.1:938121-969325 GCA_032353885.1 Nothura maculosa
CCCGCTGGAGCGGGAAGGTTGGACTAGATGATCTCTAGAGGTCCCTTCCAACCTTATAGATTCTGTGATTCTGTGAATGTTTTTCTTTTCAGTATTGAAACATGTTGTCACGTGCTGATTATAATATAAAGTCTCATAGGGAAGCACTAAATATTCCATTGGGTATGGAACAGTCCATGGCTCTTATTTAAGATGTCTGTGACATAGTTAAGCCATATAAGTCAAGGTACATAAATCTATTTGGTCTGTGACATCTGAGTCTGGCTGTGACTTCAGTGGAATTTTCTGTGCATAGAAGAGAATGCTCGTGTTTCCTAATGTCTCATGGATAATGAAAAGGGAAAAAAGAAGATGTGATTAGAAACGTGGTACTAGAAATTTGGTTTTGGTAGTTTGTATTTGAGTTAATTTGCCTTGTTTACTCAAGATTACTCTTGTTGCTGTTTCTTGTTTCTTGAAATTACGATCTGTATTTGGTGCTTATACATTAACATTAAGCTTCCACAAGGGGAAAAATCCTTTCTTGCTTTTTTTTTGTTTGTGTTATTCTTTAGCAAAAAGAAATAAATCTTGTGTATTTTCTTTAGGTCAGCAGTCTTATTTTGCATGTAGAAGAAGCTCATACGCTCCCTGTAAAGCATTTTACTAATCCGTATTGTAACATCTACCTGAACAGTGTCCAGGTAGCAAAGACACATATCAGGGAAGGGCAGAACCCTGTGTGGTCAGAAGAATTTGTCTTTGAGTAAGTCTTAATCTTCTTAATTATTGAATTCAATAATGAAATATTGAATACTGATTTTCACTTGAAAGTTAGATTGTATTTAAATATCATGTGTAGTGTATTTTGCCTGTTCTTTTGAAAAGTACTGTGTATGTGGTGGTACAGCTGGCTGCCTTCTGGCCTCAAGTGCTTGGGCAGAAGGCTCTGTAGGCACTAAAGTGTGTCTGTTAGTATGAGTACCTTGGGTTCAGGATGGGAATAACTTTAAAATAACTTCTAATGCTGCCCCAGTATAGTGTTAACTGAGGCTTTTCTTTCTTTTCTTCTAGTGATCTTTCATCTGATATTAATAGATTTGAGATAAGCCTAAGCAATAAAACAAAGAAGAGTAAAGATCCAGATATATGTAAGTATCTTTCTGTACAAAAACATATATTGCAACAGTGGATACTTTGTGCAATTGTCATTGTTCTGGTCAAAAGCAATTACAGGAGAATTAAGTGTGTGGTGTTTTTTTGACTTTTATATTATCATATTAGTATGTTTTGGATGTCTGTTTCTGTCTCTGCATTAATATTTTTATCATGCAGTGATAACCTGCATGATTTAGAGTAATCAAATGTACATTGATCCTTGTCCCTTAGGGCTTTCTTAGCTCTATTCTGTGTTAGGCATTGTGACTGTGACTATGCTCAGCATGAAAAACAGAAAAGTAGGAAAGTGACTTGGACTATTTAAACATGTATACACACACAGAAAAGAAAACAAGGTTGAAAAAACCTTGTCAGTTCCTTAAGTAAATTTTTTCCCTGGTGTGTTTTTGTCTTGTTTTGTTTTTTACCTGTTGTATCTCATGTCTGTACGTAATTTATATACTGATTACCCAATCAGTATTACTTTGATTGGGAAAGGATCTTGCTTCCTTCAGCCTTTTATAGTTTCCAGGAATTTCCTGCCAGCCAGCGAGCTTCTTCAATTGCTCTTTTGTTTCTTTTCCAGCAAATTAATATAAAGATGGATAGATAATAAGATAATACCAAAGTATAAAGCTGCCAGCTTTCTAGAAAAGAGATTGGTTTGAAGAACTCATTTTCTAAGCTTATAGACATCAGATTCTCTTTTTTTTCTGTGCTAGTTCTCTTGCCACAGAATGTGTTTATGCATTTTCTTTTACTCAGGGCACTTTGTTTCCAGTGGCATTTGTTCTGCAACAACCTCAGGCCCTTGCCTCCCCCTTTGCCTCCAGTGCAGGCCCTGCTGAGATTTGTTAGGAGGACTTCTCCATTGTGTACAGACTCACTTGTTCCAAAGCCTGGCATAGTACTTGCCTGTTGCTCTCGTTTTCAGTTTGCATATGTGGTGTTACTAGTCTGCTAGGTTGTTATATTTGCCTCAGTGGTAACTTCTTGCTTTTGTTTTCTAATTTTACTTTTGTTTGTAGGGAAACCCTGACCAAAGTAGAATTGCTGCTTATATTGAATGCTCTTGCAGAACCTAAATCATTTTTAAAACTCTTGCCCCCTCCTGTGACTATAGAATTTCCTGCATTTTGCTGCAGGAGGAAAGAGATATATCCATTCTTATAGACAGAACAACTCTGCAATTGTAATTGTGATCTTATTCTCATACTTCTAATCCTTTGAACTAGAACATTTTTTATCTAGGCCAAAGCCCTGGAGAAGCAGTGTTGTCTTAAACAGCTTCTCCAAAAGGAAAGGAATCAATCTTTAAACACTATCCTTTTCAGCCCTAGTCATCACGTGTAGCTCACTCTGTAGTGAGTTGTCAGCTTTCCTGCTGTGTAAAGCAGACTGGTCTGATACCGGTTTCACGGCTCTTTTCTCTCATCATCATGCACAAAAATAAATTTCAAAATAGCAGGAGCATGAAAGCTAACTTTTTACAAGTCTTTGACTTTGAAGTTTACCTATTAAGTATTCATTCTTGAGTTACTTCTGATTTTTTAGATATTCAAAAATAATGATACTGAACAGCATAGCATCTATTTCATTCTTTTTGTTTTACTAACCGATATTTGTGTATTCATTTAATTAAATGTATGTGACTTAAAAATAAAATCCTGGAAGATGAGGAGTATATTAGTAGACTTCTGCCACCAGAAACTGCCATGCTGAGGGTTTTTCAGACCTTGGAACTAGTCATGTCTTGGAGCAGTTTGTGTGGGGCTCAGCTGCAGAGGAGTTTCTGGTTTGGTTTTCATAGAATCACAGAATGGTTGATGTTGGAAGGGACCTCTAGACGTCATCTAGTCCAGCCTTCCTGCTCAAGCAGGGAGAAGTAAATTTGGAATTGTTTCCCCTCTGAAGGGAATTGTTTCCCTCTGTGAGGAAAACGCAAGTTTGAAGTAATTTTTAGTTTGATTCTCACGTCAGAATTATTAACTATCAATACAAAAGTTTTCAATCATCCCTACATGTGTGCCTTGCATATGCAGGCAAGCCAAGATGAGTTAGGGGGGCTTGAGAGCTTTGATGCTGGGAAGAAATATTCAAGCAAAGAAGGTTGCTTATCTGTCCAGAAGTCACAGCCCCAGCCACACTAGTGACAGGTAGCAGGGGACGATGAACTGCTTTAGTTCATTTTTGACTCAATTGAGTGACTGAGACTAACCTTGTATCAAATGATCAGCTCCAAAGAATATGAAATGTCCACCTGGAAGGGCTTTTAGCATGCATTGTAAATGTGATAGTGTTCATTTCCACAGTCTGATTAGGCACTGGATGCCCCAACAGATATTCCAAAGCTAGGGCAGTAGGAAGCCTGCTAGAGCAGGTGTTAATTCCTGCAAGGCAATGTTGCATAGAGGCTTTGTGGAGAAGTGGGGTAAAAATGAGATGATTTATGTATTGTGAGTGACTTAGACTTAGTTCCTTAGAACAGGAAGAGGTCCAGGTGGTTTGACATGTGCTACATGTGAAGCATGGAGCAGGTTCTGTACTTCCTTGTAGGAAGCTGGGGTTATTTTATAGGTAGGTTGTTCCTTGCAAGTGTCCAGGCCCTTTGTGTTGGAAGAGCTCGGTCGGGAGAGGGGGGCTTGCTGGGAATGGTCAGGGGGGAGGTGGCAGCTCGCTCCTCAGCAGTTAGACCAGGCTTTCTGTTGTGGCCATCTGGGCCAGTTTGGGAACTTTGTGGTGCCAACACGGCTAAAAGGTGAGTTAATGATTGTGCTGCTCCCGAGCTGATTATCATTACCTAGGCAGACAGCTTACTGTCCATCGCTGAGAGGCAGTAGAGGCTCCATCTTTGGAGATATTCAAAGTCTTCTGGACACAGTCCTGTGACCCGTGCTCTAGGTGTCCTTGCTGGAGCAGGGAGGTAGGGCTAGATGATCTCCAGAGGACTCAACCATTATGTGATTTTGTGATACTAGGAGGTTGCAAAAAGTTAACATCTGCATGCTGTTTTCAAATGTATATGTATAGCTTATTTACAAAATATTTTACGTTTAAGATTGGCTTTTGAGAGTCTGTTAAACCATTGAAATGATTATCTTTTAATATATTAACAGCAAAAATCTTAGTGGGAGGAGGGTTATTTGTTTTCTTAGTATTCTTACTGAAACAATATCACTTGCAAAAAGTAAAATGCTTCGATACCAGACCTGTTTTGCTGAAAATATCTTATGTGAACAATGCTTTTTTTTCCCCTAAGTGTTTATGCGATGCCAGTTAAGTCGCTTGCAGAAAGGCCATGCGACAGACGAGTGGTTTCAGCTCAGTTCCCATGTACCATTAAAGGGTATCGAGCCAGGATCTTTGCGTGTTCGAGCACGATATTCTATGGAGAGGATCATGCCAGAAGAGGAATACAGTGAGTTTAAAGAGGTATCAAGTTGGTCCATTTTCCTTAGTTTATCTGTCAGAATAATTCACTTTGCTTCAGACAAACTTCAGCAGCTCTAGCTGAGCTCTTAAAGCACTGCCTGTAGTGACATATAGATGTCATTGTTATATGACAGCAGTTTTTCCCATAGTTACGATACAGTTAAAGTTTCTGAACATCATCAAGTTCTGTTTTTCTTTCAGCTTATACTCCAAAAGGAGCTACATGTAGTCTATGCCTTATCACATGTTTGTGGACAGGACAGAACACTGTTGGCAAGCATTTTATTGAAGATTTTTCTTCATGAAAAACTTGAGTCATTGTTGCTACGAACACTAAATGACAGGGAAATCAGCATGGAAGGTACTGAACTCATTATTCTAACCTGAAATTCAGTTGTGAAACTCTGGGGAGAGGAGGGTGTGCGTGCTCTAGTGTTCGCTTTTTATTCTCTCCTATCCCTTCAGTTACACATGCATGAAATTAAGCACAGCATTTTTCTTTTTTGTTCTACCTTTTGTTTTCCTAACTTTTGTTTTTACCTTCTTTTTTCTCAGATGAAGCTACTACCCTGTTTCGTGCCACCACTTTAGCCAGCACGCTTATGGAGCAGTACATGAAAGCCACAGCAACACGTTTTGTTCACCACGCACTGAAAGACTCTATATTGAAGATAATGGAGAGCAAGCAGTCCTGTGAGGTGATAATTTGATAATTTAAAACATGCTTTTAAACATACAGATTTGTTGAAATGGTGTTTTTGTGGGTGTGTGGGGTTTTTTTTGTTTTTTTTTTGTTTTGTTTTTTTTAAATACTGGTGATGTTTACATTAAATACTAGATCTAGAGGCACTTGATAATTTTCAGAACTAAACTTTATATGACAAATACAGGAACTTGGCTCACTAGAGTATTTTTTCTAGATGTTGGCTTCAACAATATAGCAGCGCTTTTCATGGTAGCACTTTTTAAAATGTTTCTAACTCACACTTCTTTAAATTGTGTATTTATTCTTTAGTAATTCAATGCTATTCTGTGGCATGTGCTCAATGGCCTAACCTAAATAGCTCTGGTGAACTCTCTACGTAATAGAAATCACTGTTTGAAGTTGATTTTAATTTATAGCTGCATTAATGATATGATATTAGTTATTTGTTATTGATTCTGTCTTCTTTCCTGAACTAACCCTCTTTAACTTCTGTATTTCACTCCAACTTAAATGCAGAAAGAATGGGAATCCTCAGATGACTGGATTTAAAGATATAAAAAGGTTGTTTAGATGGCCAGTGTGAAATGTCTGTGCTCCTAAAAAGCTATACATGGTATTAGTATGCATAAATACTCATTTTTAGTTTCCTGGCTGGCCATTGAAGCAGAAGTTTAAATTCTCTACAAATTTGTGACTTGTACAGCAGCAGAGTGTTAATTTAGCTTGAAATAGTATCCAGAGTGTCAGCCTACTGTATCCAGTTACAGATACAGTAATTTAGAATAAACTTTTCTACTTTTTTTTTCCCTTTGGCTTTAGTTAAATCCCTCAAAGTTGGAAAAAAATGAAGATGTAAACACTAATTTGGCCCATCTACTCAGTATACTGTCAGAACTGGTGGAGAAGATATTCATGGCTGCAGAGATACTGCCTCCGTAAGTATGCACCGTTCTGTTCAGGTTTGTATGTGAAAATTCCCATTGCACCTTCATGGTGGTAGTATTGGTTCCTCTTTTACTAATTAGCCTTAAATTCTTCAATATTATTATATGCACAGAGGGAAAAATGTATACACACACACACACACACACACACACACACACACACACACACACACACACACACACCTACAGGGGTGTGTGTGTATATATGTATATGAGGTGTGGTAGTAGTATAACAAATATACTTTCCCCATTTTTTTTTTTCTAAAATCTAGATTCATATTTTGGGCTTGAACCATGTAATTAAAAGTGCATAGTACTAATAGTTTTCTTTTACTGTTTCATTAGTTTTTAACATAAACAAAATTATTTGGGATAGCAAAGTAGCATGGAAATCTCCTGTGTTGGCAATGGGCAAAATTAGTTACCTCTTTTGTAGTAGATGATGCAGACCTCCGCATTTTTAGAAATACACCACAAGTTTACCTGCCAAAAGAGGTGTGTACTGAGGGAAAACTTTCTTTGTAAATCAACTGCTTTCAGCTGCTATCTGCTTTCTTTGCTATTTGTAAATCAACTATCACAGCAGATCTTTAATTTAAAATTCATGTCTAAATTATAAGCCCAAGTGTCATGCTCATCAAGCACAAGATTGAACTAGATCATTTCTGATGTTGTTTGTGGGGATCTTTTGGAGTTTTCTGTTTGCTTGTTTTGTATTTGGGATTTTGTTTGTTTGTTTGTTTTTGATCCTGCAAAGTTTAATGGAAAGCCTGACTAGCTGTAATTTTTACAGAACATTGAGGTATATTTATGGGTGCTTGCAGAAGTCTGTTCAAAACAAGTGGCCTGCTAACACCACCATGAGAACCAGGGTTGTTAGGTAAGTGACTTGTTGTATTATGCTGAAAATAATCTTTTAATGTCTTATTGAGACAGAGCTCAACTTTTTTTTGTTCATCGCCAGATCTTATAGTACATGTATAGTTTGTATAATATGTATTGCTGCAGCAATATGGAAGTTATTGATGATACTGGGACGTGATATCCCAGTTAAAGTTTGGGAGCTTGTTAGACAATGGTTAGAGCCTTGCCAGAATAGGATAGTGTACTACAGAGGTCAGCACAGTTTCGCCTAGCATTTTAACTTCAAATTTATTAGTATTTTTTAAGTTTCACAAACTAATCTACAATGTTTTCCTATTTCATGTTTGGAAAGAAAGGCTTCAATCAGTGACAGATACATTTTGTGATATTTGTAGAGAACAGTGACTTCTGAAGGTCTCATTCCTGTCATTTTCCATTCCTGTCATTTTCCATCCATTCTGGCCCATGCTGAAACATCCAAACGCCTCCCCAGCGGTGGCGAGAGGCTGCAGAGCTGCTGTGAAGGCTCTGCAAGCTGCTGAGCCTGGCTTATCTGAGCTGCCGTTGCGTAGGAAAGCTCCTCACTCGCCCATCTGAAAGCACAAATCTCTCCCTTCGCCAACAACCATTGTTGTCCGTGTAGCTCAAATGAAAGTCTTTGACACTGGGCAAGACCTTGGCCCAATTTTGGGGAATGATACTGCTGGTTTGAGAATATCACAGTCACTTCTTTCTTTGCCTTCCTTTATCTTTTCTGTAGGCCCAACTCGCTGGTAACTAGTATTTTGCACTGATGTGCTTTGCTAAGGTTAATCTCCCATTGGGAGGGAGTCTTCCTTGGGCTTGCCTTGGGCTCTGCTTAATCCTTTTGACACCCTAAGCCTTGGCCTATGTCACTTAGCACCTCCTGCAGGCCCTTGACCTTTCCAATTTAGGCCGCTATCGCAAGAGGTGATGGGGTGGCCTCTTGCAGGGGGCAGAACACTGAAGTGAGTGCAACATCTCTCTCCCTGTGCTTCCCCACCTTCAGAGAGCCCTTGGCATGCCCTGAGTGGATACAGTATTTACAGCATCCAGAATTTATGGTGGATGGTAGAAACATTGGAACCTTCTCCTGTCCCTGGAATCTGCACAAGCAGATGCTTATGACCTTTCCCCGGAATACCGAGTTTTGCAGTCTTCAGTGAAGAATACGGTCTCATTGTGTCTCTTTTCTGTAATTAAGTACAAGCAACTAAGTGGGAGTCTAAGTGTCTGAGTAGCTACCCTGATGTATCATTCAGAAGGTGCTGCTCTTTCTGCCTGGTTGTAAATTCCGCGGTTAAGCACTGTCTCCTTTTTAATTTCAGCAGTATAAGCAGTGTAAGAAGCACCAAACCTCCCAGATTTGAGGTCCATACAGTTTCATACCTCGATTAGCTTCAATTTCAGGCCATCCGAAAGGAACTATTCTATGTGCCGTGGTTTCCAAACTGCACTTTTGTAACTTGAAGTTAATCACATAGAAAATATTGTTCACAGTGGGCCAGAGTGTTGAGTCATGAGCGCAGCGTTCCTAGGTCCTGAGGACGTAAGGAGCTGTCGGCAGCGCTTGCCAGGATGGCGGTGTCAGGGCGCAGGGCCGGTGTGTGAGCGCCCTGCTGCCCCCGTCGCTTCCAGGCAGCAGCGGGCAGGGCTGCTGCACGGGGCTGAGGCCCTGTGTTCCCTGTTCCTGCAGGGAACAGCCCTTCTGCAGGTGCCATCCCACAGGTGGCCGGGTTGCTTCTGCTGCTTCCTACGTCGCTTCGTCGTGGAGCAGTCATCTTCCAGAAGGCCGTGCTGATGTTAAAAGAGCAGTTGGACCATTCTGGCTGTGCACCCCTGCTTCCCGGGGTCCCCGGGGGCTACAGGATGAATCTTGTGCCCAGCAGGCACAGGAGCGCTTGGGAGATGGGTAGAGCAGGCGGCACTCTGGCCTCGAGCCAGCGTGGACCTGGGTTGGTTTCAGGTTGGCTGTTCCGTGCCAGTTGCTTTCCCCTTAGCTGGGGAATCGCCATGCCTGATTTTCAACCTTTTGTCTCGTTTGAAATCATGACAACGTTCTTAATTAACAAACATTTTCAGAATGCAGGCTGGTTGTTATCTATATAGAAAAGATTTACACACTAACTTGAATTCCTTCCTACTTAGAAAATTTTGCATTAATTCTGATTTTATTACTGAACAAAATGCACTTTTCTTCCCATTTCAGTGGTTTTGTTTTTCTTCGACTGATTTGTCCTGCTATCCTGAACCCAAGAATGTTTAACATCATCTCAGGTAACTATGTGCTTCAAACTGGATTCATACTTTACACATTATAACAGTAGGGAATTTTCTTTAGCTTCTACTCTAGTAAAGTTGTGTGAATGGTACCCAAAGTAACGTCTACATCACTTGATTTTTCTCCCTATGGGAGCCTGAGGATATCTCAAATCTTAGATATTGTTTATCCTCCGTGTCTTGTTATAAAGTCCAGATAATGCTTGGTGGTATTTAAATGATATAACATTGAACTTCTGAGTTATTCTGGCAGTGTAGCAGTCTTAGATTGTTTAAAAACAAAAATAGAGTTAAAAAAAACAACAAAAAGATACAGCTTGTTGGCTGGTCTTCAGATCTTACTTCAAATAATTTCAAATACACTGCAATCCAAAATTTTATAGCTGAAATTCAGTTTTATGTCTAGAAAATAAAAAGATTTATGTAACTGAAAATGTCTGCAGAGCCTGGAATAAGTTTTGTACCTAGTAAATGATGCTTGAAGAACTTGCCTGAACTTCTAGGCACTGCAGAAATCCTTGCTTTGGCTAGCAAATGTGGCTAGCCTCAAAAGAGGAACTGTAAAAATAAGAATGATACTGAAAAAATAAGAAGGTTGGGCTGACAGTCTGGTTGCACTGAAGCCATAGGGAAATCCTCCTGCCTTGTTGGAATAAGGGCTTTTCTACAGCATATGGAAAGCTACCCTGCTGTTTGGTGCTTGCTACCCAGAGTGAGTTTGGTGGTAAAGGTGGCAGGGAGCTTTGCTGTTGGCAAGAGCAGGACCGCAGAGCTGGCCGGGGCGCCGTCCCGGCCGAGGCCACTGAGTGTTTCCCCACACAGTTCTTGGGTCACATGTGGGTGTTGCTGTAAATTGGGGACCACGTCTGACATGACTTGTGGGGCTCTTTCCGCTGCAAAGCTTTCATGGTGAAGACATGGGTTATTCCATGTTAGCTTAAGGACATAAAAATATGTCAGGGTGTTTTTTCAGTTACAAGTATGGCTTGGGTCCTGCACAAGCACCAACTATCCCATTTTTAGTGTTCTTCTAGACCTAAGGCTGGGTTAAAAGGACTTGCTATATTCCTAATGCGGGAAGAGAAAAAGAAAGGCGTAAACTGCTGGTGGAAAAAAATATTATTAAAATAGTGAGCCATCCATTAGTTTTTAGATGTTTGTATATGTTGCATTTCTCTAGGAGGGGAAGCAGGGGGCTAGGGGCAAATGTCATCCCAGCTTATGTTGCATTTCTCTAGGAGGGGAAGCAGGGGGCTAGGGGCAAATGTCAAATCCCTGATTTGAAAATGGGAAGAACTTGAGGTGTTTGTGTGAGAAGCCCTTTAGGGCAGGGGAGAGGGGGTGCACGCTGCTTTCTGTGGCCCTTTCTAAGCTGTTTCAATGGAGAAGGCCAGCACCACCTGGAAAGGTCCTTTCCCTCTCCCTGTAGTTTTCCTGCATGCTTTGGGGAAGGTGTTTAAAGAAAACATGATGTTGTGCAGTGTGCAGCCTTCACCGTGTTATTCGGATAATGGGCGAGTTGGTTTCTGTTGGACTTGGGAACTGCATCGAGTCCACTGGGTCTGTCGCCGTAACAGAGCTACTGCCCAGGAATGTGCACAAACCCCCTTTAAGCTGGTCAGTAAGTCCCATTCTTGATTATTGCCTAGTAAATTTAAGAGACTTTATAAAGCTCCCAGGGCTGCTTAAAAATAGGGGTGGAGGAGGGGGCCTTTGCTTTGGGAATAAAGCTTCCAATGTGCAGCCGTCCCACAAGGAGAAACACAAGGGCAGTCGGGGTATAAAGGTGCCCGTCCATTTTCAGCAGCACTGTGTCCATCCTATTGCCCCAAGGACTCTTCACAAAAATGGTGTTTCCAAAGCAAGCCCTGTGTTCCAGCAGTCTTAAATGAGCTTTTTTTTACTACCTGCAGATCAGTCCTCACACAATGATGTTTTACACCAGTGCTGTTGGAAGGCATGTAGGAGAGCACATGCTGGGTGTTATGAATACTGAAGTTATGATTTAGCACCTCAGTTTCAGCTCCAGCTCTACATAAAAAGCTAGATACTGTTTTGCACTGGATTGCAGGGCTAGGGGATGGCAGGGAGGAAGATAGGTCGAACAATGCACATAGATAATGGACATTTTTATAGTGTTCTTAGGAAGAATTGGAAGTTTGTATACTGAATATGGCTTATTAGAGGAAAGCTAGGTTTGACCATAATTAATAATGTACATATGTTTGTTTTAGTAATTAATTCCAAGAAAGTTTTACTTCAAGTGCTGTTTTCCTCAGGAAGCTATAACATGCAAAGTATTCGATGATAAAACTGTATTGGAGAAGGGCTCAAGTTTCCTGTGGCTGCAGGTAGATTTAAATGAACTCGCTGCTGATGATGTGTTTTCCTCCCAGACTCTCCTTCCCCTACTGCTGCAAGAACACTGACGCTGGTCGCCAAGTCTGTGCAGAACTTAGCAAACCTGGTGGAATTTGGAGCCAAGGTGAATATACTTTGACATACAGAGAACAGCACAGAAATCTGTTACCAGTGCGTAGTTCATGCTGAACACGGCATTAAATATGGGGCTGTTTTTCTTGAGCAAACCCAAGTATGTGGTCTGAGTGTCCTCATCAACCTGGAAATGTTTTTCCTGCAGTTACTTCTGTTCTTCCCAGCTGGAGCTAAGTAGGGTTTGGATCTGAACTACATGAGTAGGAAAAAGTGGCTGAACTGGAAAGAAGAGCCATAGCCATTTGAGTGTGAATGAGCTAGAAACTTCTATTAATGACTTGCTGCACCCCCTGCAGATTTTTGAACCTGATAGCAGGGACAATAAGGAGATAATAGCAGCTCTGTTTAAAATAATTGGTGAAAAAGTTCTGTTTAAAATAATTGATGAAGTGGTGACCATACAGGTAGGTGTAACAGAGTCATGTGCCCAAGCTTTGATGCACAAGAGCACAGATAAATTCAGTAGCTGTTTGTTTAAAAGCAAAAAGTGCAGTGGAAGCACATTGACTTTTTCTTCTGCCTGGGCCCGGAAGGGTTGTGCTCCAGTATTTTCTGTGTAGGAGTTGAAGAAGAGGGAAAGTAAAGGCAGGCAGCCATCCAGCCATCCACAGAGAACATGAGCAATGACAGTAAAACGCCTGGATTTTCCTCAGGAATGTCCATATCAAAATGACAACTGAGAACTGCTAAAGCAGGAGTCTCTGACCAGGAGGAGGATCATCAGCCAGGCCCAAAGTGGATGATAGATTTTTTGTTTGTTTGTTTTTTGTGTTTTGTTTTTTTTGCATTTCTGCTGGTTATTTGAGGTAAAAAGGGAGAAGTATCTTTCAGTATCCCTCTGCAAAGAACCTTGAAATACATTCCATGCTCATTTTTAATATAAACTATGTATTATATATATATATAAAATATATATATATTAGGGCATATATAGAAAATAATATATAATTGTTATAACAATTGGCTTACAAGTTCAGACTAGCCAAACTGAAACCTACCATAACTCGAAGTGTGTATAGAATATTTAGTTCTGAAATATGAACAATTGAAAACTTTTTCTTTTTCCTCCCCTCCTTTTAGTCTGCTTTTGTTGAATTTACTCATTAGGGCAGGGGTTGCTGTTCTAGACCCCCTCTATTTGTATTCATTTTCATAATTTGACATAAAGAACCTTTAATCACTAAATCAGCTTGACAAGTTGCACTAGAAAGCTTTTGCTTTCAATACAATTTCTATCAGAGAATGAGCCAGTAACAATTGGTCTGTGTTGGCTCCCAAGCTGCAACGTGGTTGAACGATAAATCTGTTGGCTTAAGCGTAATGAAAGACAGTGACTTCAGGCTGCTGCTACAAAGGCAGTTGTGTGACACACAGTTTAATGTAACCACTAATGAAAGGACAAAAAAAGCACTTATGTCTGATGTTATCTTTGAAAATACTGCATTTTTTTATTGCGGTCACTTAAGTGTTTCAGAAATGCGTAACTTGGTCTGTAGGCATATGTTAGCAAACCATTTCTGAACTGACCTGCAGTATAGAAAGTACCATCTTCTGACTGGTTGCTACCAGTTCTTAAAAATTTGCTTGAAAACATAAAATAATTGCAGGGAATGCGTCTATCTTAGTATCACCTGTCTCTGATTGTAGCATGTGCATTCCAGGTGTGACTAACTTTGTATTGCTTTATTCTAATAAATTCTTCTAAAAATTACTAGGAACCGTATATGGAGGGTGTAAATCCATTCATCAAGAGTAACAAACATCGCATGATCATGTTCCTAGATGAGCTTGGGGTAAGTGAATAAAAAATAATGATAAATTTCATTGGAATCTACATAGCAGGACAGCAAATAGGAACCATACAGAAATTTCAAGTAGCTTAAAAGTGGATCCATTTCCACACAGTTCTGAACACTTGTTACTGAGTACATTTCTTACATGTGCAGAGAAACTGCATATTGTTAGCCTGTCATACGTAGCTAGAAGCATGAAATGTTCTGTTAGATTTTGCTCATACAGTATTGCCTGAATAGCTCAAACAAAACCTTTTTCCCCTCAGTGGATTTTAGCCAAAAAATACTAATCCTTTAAAATATTTTTCAAACAGAAAATTGCTTAGTTTGTCCTTTGAATTCAGATTGCAAATGTTGATGTTTTTAAAAAAGCATTAAATTTCACTTATGCATTGCAGTGTGTTACTGCATACATTCAACTTGTAGTTTAAAGGTAGATAGTAAGTGCTGTTATCTTTTGAAAATGTTTTGTGTCTGATAGCTGTATCATACTCAAACTGCAGTATTTAGGTGTTCATTTTACATAGCTTTTTTGAAACTAGGGATTTGTTTTGAAACTGGAGATGAAAGAAATATGGGTAGCTTCCTAAATTGAGTCCGTAACAGATCTAGAAGGTATCTTGGAATACTTTGAGGAAATCTATAAAAATGAATGTTTTAAGGAAGAACATTCAGCTGGGCTGTTAGGTGTCACCTTTTTTTTCCTAGTTAAACGGCAAGTTCCGCATGTTATGATGCATGAATTTTTCTTCTTTTAAATGTCCAATTATACATGAAGGTTCTGAAAAGTGCTGTGTTTAGTCTACTGTTGGGTTAATCTGCTAGTTTAATGACAACATTTATTTCATGAGAGGAGGGTAGACTGGAGATGAACCTCTCTGCTTGGTAGCTTTCCAGTCAGCTCATGAGCAGACCAGAGCACCATGAGACCTCTCAGTGGAACACTTTTATAGGAGTAGATGCTGTTAAATCTTTAGTAATTTCTTCATGAGAAACATGCATGCAATCATCAAATGTCCTCGTTAAGTTGATGCTGATGAGGAAATGTATCATTTGCATGAGGTAGCGTGGCAGACTTAACAGTGCCGAGTAACGCTGCAGCACGTGCAGTATCAGAACGAGTGGTCTGCAGCGCTGTGGTTTCCATTTCCATGACGGCCGGGCGCTCTCCCCCTTCCTGTTCCAGAACGTTCCCGAGCTCCCAGACACTACCGAGCACTCTAGAACTGACCTGTCTCGTGACCTAGCCGCCCTGCACGAGATGTGTGTGGCGCACTCGGATGAGCTGCGAACGCTCAGCAACGAGCGGGGCGTCATGCAGGTAAGTGCCCCAAAGCCCCGGGGGCAGGTTTGCCCGGAGTTCCATTGGAAGTGCTTTGGGATAACAATGCTATGGGCAATAGGCATATTGGCACGGCACAGAGAGGCAGCTCTGAAGGTAAAAATGTCATAATGCATAATTTTAACTTTCTTGATACAACAGAATGAAACATGCTGTAAAGCTGTGGGTGTTAAGTCTCTAGAGAAAGCTTTTAGTTTCCAGAGGAAGCCTAAGCAAATGGTTCCGTAGCTCTCAAATGTTAGTGTTTTTGTTGTTGTTTTTGATTAAGATTTAAATGTACTTAAGTTTCTGTTGCTAAATCCTTTCTGCTTTCTGATTCATCACACTTGTGAACAAACACTTCAAACTTGCAGCAAACACTGTAAGCATCTTGCTGCAACAATTAAACTCGTATACAGCTTTTATGCAAACTTCATTTTTAAAGAAGGGAAAAAAATAACTTCATACATTGCTCTGGAAATTGCTTATAGACTACTGTTCATGATGAACTTCAGCAAGCCACTATGTGCTTCAAGTATCACTACATGTGCAGTAACAATCAAGAACAAATTCAAATAACAATCAAAATCAAGTAAATTCTTGACAAAGAAGACAAGTTTGGGGATAGTTGTTAATTTTACCATTTACAGACACCTTGTAAATCGATTTCTTATCCTTATGTTCAAAGACCAGACTACTTCCATCCTGACTTCTGTAAATTCTTTATGTAATCCTATGAAGACCATAAAACAGTGGTTTTGCTTTTGCCTGACAACAGATGACTCAATACTGTATCATTTGAATATATCAGCAGTAAAGCTTTTTTTTTCCCAAACAGGAGGGCTATTGAGAACTTGTGTGTGACTTCTGAAAAAAATACCAAAATGTATTTGTATTTTAGCTCTATGCTTTCGTCAGAAGAAAACTCAAGGAATTGGAAATGAAATTCTTTCATTACAGCAGTTCAAATCTTACCTAGTTTAGTTACTAACATTTGCTACTTCAGTGGCATGTGAGGAAGAACAAAGTGAACCACGATCACATTTCTAATTCACTCAAATAGTGATCGTCTTGACAAGGCAAAAAGATGGCCAGATTTGCACATCAGGATACCAGCAACATTCAGCACTAAATTTATTTGATGTTGATACATAAGGGCCTTCTTTCTTTCTATTTTTGTGAAGGCCTGTCCTTGAATAGTATGTGGAAGTGGGATTAAAAATCAAAGTAGATCTTGAAGTACTTCGGTGATCTGAGATGCAATAGTCTCTCCTTTATGCATTTTTTCTCCCGGAGGGTTTCTGTAAAGAAAATTATCTTGAAGTAAAGAAAATTCTGTGATGAAAATTATCTTGTGTTTTTCTATTTTTATTCTGTTAATAATGGCAATGCCGTAATGGTTCAGGGTCACCTAGATTAAAAATTTTAGACATTGCTCTGCTATGATGATAGGAAGACTGGACTCCCAAAATTGTTATGAATATGCTTTCCTAGCCCATCTATGATATGTGTATGTTCAGTTGCATCTGTCTGAGTTCAAAATTTTTAGGAAAAAACAGTATTTTTTTGGATGTCCTTAAAAGTAAACTAGACTGTCACCTTTTTTAATGTCATACAATATTTTTTCATTTTCTTAGCCCAGCTCTGCTTTAAAACATGGAGAAAACTGGGAATAAAAGACTGTCTTTTTTCTGCTAGGTTTTCTGCTTGTTGAAACTTGTAGGTTAAGTTGACAAAATGTGATGGTTCTCTTCAAAAACAGCCAAACAAGAAGATCCATGAATGCACAGGCAAAGTGCATCATCATTTTTTACAGGTGTCTTTCAGAATATCTCAGCAACCAGGGAATTAGAGCTGTTTCCTTTTCGTATTAGATTTATAATGTAAACATATATGAAATACTGTAGAAGGCATATTTAAAAATTTTTTTAGCAGCTGGCTACTGGGTCTGCTGAACTCATGTTGAAAGCGTTTCTGCAGCAGTGAGGCCCATTTTTCCTCATGGCTACCCTACAACTGTACTGACTGTTTTTTCTTCCCTACAGCATGTTCTTAAGAAGCTGCTGGCTATTACAGAACTGCTTCAACAGAAACAAAATCAGTATTCAGTGTCCAATAACAGCAGGTAGCAGCCCTCTACCTGCCCTCTGGATCCAGCACGCCCAACATGGCAACTCACACCAGTATCACTTTCTTCTTGCTCTTGCCAAAAATAGCACACCCTGTCACGTTCCCAGTGATGTGTGAACTATGCAAAAAGAAAACAAAGATTCTGTTGGTGAATGATTGTACCAGCAGCTTTTTAAGCTATCTGTGCAGGACATTTGCACTTTTTTTTCCACTTGGAACAAATTTTCACGACCTCTGAGCCTTGGTGTACAGTTCACCTTCCGCAAAGAAAATGCTGTGACTGTGTCTTGAACTCTGAAAATTATTTTCAGCACTTCCAATTGCCAAAGTTTTGTTGTCTTGTTGGAAAAGAATTATCAACTGACAAGGAAAGAAACTCACTGTTTTGACAGCTGCATATAACTGGATAACACTTCTTACTGTAATTTCTGACTGGTTACAACTATTACAACTTTGACTGTTTCAACCACTTTAACTTGTATTTACAGTTTCTGGAGTTTGACGTTATGGTAGGAACAATCTTTGCTGTACACTTTTTATACCATGCTGTTTCTCTTGCTGGAATCACGTTGAAAGAGAATATGCAGAATGGGTCTTGACAGCTTTATTTTTTAATGTGCCACTGATTCAGTCTGAATAATTCTTCCATCAAGGACTGTATATCCAGATAAATCACAATGCTTTTGTAAAATGTTTACAACAGTAAATAATTTGAATTCAGTAAATTTATTGATCATTGTATCAGGCATGCATGCATTCATTAAACCATTTTATAAAATATGTTCTGGTTGGCCTCTTGTGTAATGTAAGTCAATCATGAATTTTATTTTTATAACTGAACTATCTTTTTTTTTTAATAAATCAAGTTGCAGAGAGCCTGTTTATAGAAAGTGGTAATTTGGGCTGCTATGGAAACTTTTTATGGCGTCTACATTCATAATCTATTTTAAAATGTTCATTGTGTCACATTGATGTTTTTTTTTGGAATTCTGAATACCCTCATGTTTGTTTATACCATATTACAGATGAAAATTAAGACTTTGAGTAAGTAAGTTCACTTCTTTTAAGCTGTACATAACTCATAAGGGGAAGAGATCAAATCTGTTACACTATAAGAAAAAAATGAAGATGTTTCAGCATTCCCTTTCATGACTTTGCTTGGGCCTGATGCTGAAGGATAATGGGATGTTAAGATTCACTGTCAAGACTAATGACAAAGCGGTATAAATAGTTTGTATTATATGAACATATCTATTATTCCACTAAAACAACGGTAACAGCTACCTAGGAGAACAGGGATGGAGAAAGGAAGAGGGAGATGTGATGGTGTTCCCATGAGTGTGCTGCTAGTGTAAGGCTCCTGGATCCTACTAGCAGTGGGCTAGAATTGTTTATAGGACTGATCAAGATGACAAAAGTTTTGAAGAAAAATAGCTGTGCTGATCCTGAAGCCAAACTTGGTATTACACTTTCTCTTGATAAATCTTCTCCTACTTTGTTTCTCCTATTCTGTTTACTGTAAAAATATTCCTTAAGTCTGTATTTCCTGACTGTGAGGAAAACAGACAAGATTGAGTTTATGCAGTCACTTCTGCTCCAACGCTCCAATAGCCCTTAGCTTAGCGTCTTTGCTGTGATGTTAGTGCATCCTTACTCTGGGCTCTTGAAACATTCAGGGCAGCCCAGCAAGTGGGACATAAAATTATTGAAAATGAGTGTCTGTAACCAAGAGCTCCCTAGTAAGTCCCTGACACTCTTGGTAAGACCTCTACCTCATCGCAAGATTGCTATTACTGAGGAGCTGTATAGATCCTCTTTAAAAGCTACTGCTTGACTAGTTCCTGTCACACCTGTATTAAATTGCATCTAAGAGGAAAAAGTAATTAACAACAACATTGTTTCAGCACTTAGAGCTTCTCCCTCTATTTTACATTACGCAATACAATTAGGTCAAATAATAGAAATATGTCAAACCTCCTTCATAATGTGTCTGGACTGTTGCTGACTACTTAGCTCAGCTTCTGTTCAGCCTGTTATCCTCTTCCTAACACTTCATTGGCTTTAAGAAGGCAGGCTGTAAAGGGGGGCTGAAGTGAAGATGTGATAGTTGCTTTTCTTCTCTGCAGAAGAATTAATTGGTTTGGTCAGTAAGAGTGTCTTTTTTATTTGCAGTAGACCCATTTTGAATTTCAAGGACAGATTTAGGAAGAAGGCAGCACTTCTGGTCTAAATAATTTAGGTATCCTCACCCAACTTGTCTCTTGCTTTTATTTATTCACTTTGCTGAGGTGTAGTAAGTCTAGAAATACAGCACAGCAATAACTAGAGTCAAATCCCATACTTTTCCAAAGCTCTTCCCTGAGTGACAAATGCCTTTAAGAATACATTTCACATGAGTGTTTGCTAAAGTAACTAGCTGCAGTTGCAGTAAAAAAGTCATTTGCTTTATTGTAAAGACAATAAAACTGAGAGCACAAGTACCTCTCACACCCCCCTAAGAAACCTGTGGTAGATGATGAGAGTTCTGCTACGACCAGGCACTCCACAGCTTTGAGCCTAAGCAGGTCCTGGCAGGTGGAAGAGAAGACCAGCTTCCCTCAGGGTTTATAGTGAATCCGCAACATCATCATCAGTCCATTCCTCCTAGTGGAAGAAAAGGAAAGAGCCTGGGCTTAGCTGTGTAGGCAGCTGGGAGGTTTTACTGTTAGGTGGGCCACCCAATAACTAACGACACAGACATGCTGCTGCTGCACCCTATCTAGATAACAGCTTCGGCACGTGGCAGTTAAAGCTCTTCATAGGGGTAACAAATTTACAAGTATCTTTCAACCTTAGCTACTAACAAGCATTTAAGTAGTAAACTTGTAAGTAGTAGTTAAGTAGTAAACTATGTTTAATCATAGTGCAAGATTTTATCTTGCACAAAGTGCATGCTTTGTCATAATCCAGCTTATTTGACCTTCCTTTTTGCAGGGGGACTTCTGGAAAAAAAGGTAGAAAGCAGGGCCTGGGTTGCCTTACACACCTACCCTCTTAATGCTGCTAATGAGGAAGCAACACAGACACAATGAGCTCTGTGTGGACATTAGGAGCTACTAAACTCAGTGGGAATTTCATTCATTCAAGTACAACAGGAGAATCATAATGGGAGTCCAACTCAAGGCGCCATGGAAAACAGTTGATGAAGAACTTAGAGGGAACATCCTCTCCCATCTATCTGTAAGCATAGCATAACAATCTTTATGCTGTCTCTAGCCAGTTGTGGAACTCCAATTAAGTTTTTCTTTCTAGAATCATAAGGGAGATTTTATATATACATACATACATACATACATCTCCCCCATAAAGGGGTGAAAAAGAAACAATTTAGTCAAGTAAGTGTAGCAAAGGGAAGACGTTATTCTCAGCTAACAGCAGCTCATCCCAGGGCACAGGATTGAAATGGGTCCAACTCATTAAACGGGTCTAACTACTTGCTTCTACATATCTGTCTTTGTGTTTTTCATAAAAGAATTAAAAAGCCCAACCCTTCCTTATGTCCAGGATTTAGCACCCCTAGTTGAACAAGCACACTAGAACCTAAAAAGCTATTTAAGTTAGAGGTGACTAAACACTTCTTTTTTTACTATTAAATAAAAGCAGTTTATCCCCATGAACTCTAAAAGCCATAAAGTCTCAGGCTTTTTATCAGCCTTTTTGAGCACCTGTTTGAATTTTATTTCATCCTTCTTCATTACTGAGGACTATGCACAGAATCCCAAGCACTCAGAGTGAAGCCTTCTACCAGGAGCCCTTTTTACAGCTTCATCACATTGGCAGTTTAGTCATCTGGCCACTCAGGACAGGTGGACTCTCTCTAGTATATCAAATTAATGAGCTCTCCCTCTGTAGTGGTATTAGGCTCTTTGTAGCAGTATTAACATCAGCAATAAAGTGGTAAATCCAAACAGAACTGTTAAAAGTAGATTTGACTTGTTTTTTAGAAACTGACAAAGATTTCTGAATAGCATCTAAATTATTAACTGAGATTAAAAAGTCACTATTTGGGTCATTTTTGTCTTGGCAGTAATTAAGAGGGTAAAAAAAGCAGTACTTGTACAGCAGACTTACTGACCTCATCCATTTTAGATTTCTTTGTTATATATTCATCATCTTCATAACCTTTCCTCTTCCTCCTAGAGTCCCAACCAGAAAAAAAGTGAAATATATAAGCATTTTTCAACCCTTTATGGCCACAGCATTTAAAATAGGTACTTAATATAATTTGCCACATATCAAGCTACTAAAGTCTAAATTTCTAATAATTCTGCTAGAAGCTTGCAGTTCTGAGTACTAAAGTAAAAAGAGCATAATACTCTACTGAAAGCAGAAATCAAATGCTTTTAGTCCACATAGATGCCTTCAGATGACATTAAAATTTAAACAATTTTCTTTCAATTAAGTCATTTTGAAGACTTCAATTGGCATTATGGCACTATTAATATAATAATACAATAATATATTAATAATTAATGGCATTAATAATTGGCATTAATATTGCCATTATTACATCAAGAGGTCAGGTGTTAAAAGCCATCCCCGAACTCCAGACTGATAAACACAACTCCTGCTTGCTGAGCAACTGGGCACTAAGACTATTTACACTCACAGCACTACTAGAAACAAAGGATCAAAACTTTTAAACTAGCAGAAACACAGCAACAATTTGAACAAGCAAACATCCTCATTTAGATGGTTTAATTTTCATTCACTTATGCAGATTAGAGAAAAGTAAAGTTTCCAAAATAGTAAAAAAAGACAAAGAGTTAAAGCGTTGAGGAAGTGTTAAAAAAATTTACTTACGGGTTTATATTAAGTGAAAGGTCCAAGCTGTGACATTTCTCCAGTTTTTGTTTTAGAGCAGCAACCTCTTCAGGCCTTGGTAGTTCATATTTCTTTATGAGATTTTTCATGCCTATGGTGGCAATAACACAGCCTTAAGCTAATTAAACAATTTCTGCTCCACTCTGTGAATTACACAAGGTCCTATCAGTCAGTCCTATGGCTACAGCCGTTGTTTATCCCTTATGCTTAGACCAGTACTTTACAGTTCCCTCCCTCTTTAAAACAATGAGCACAGTAAAAGACTTTGAGCAGTTTCTAATAAAAAGACTTCACCAAAATCAGGATAACATTCAAGGAAAGCAAAGTCAGCCCAGTTTTCCCTCTGCTTCTTTCTTACTAATGGAAGCAGGAAGACTAGATCAGTTAGTAGGGAGGAAACAATATCTTCTGCTTACAAATTCAGTTTATTTGGAATGTAGACACTGGTGACTAGCGTGAGGTATTTGCTACTGAAGTCAACTTAGTTGAAAGATTAGCTTCTTAATGTGCACACATCCGTTTTATGTGCATACATTCATTTGAGACAATACAGAACTTACTGAAGAGGCTACTTACTGAAAAATTCCTAATTTAGCCTTTTGTTAATTAAGCTGAATAACCACAGAATGTAGAACAATCGCAGTCCTTGCCAAGCCTTTCAAACCATCTTTACAGTCCACAAAAGATGAGAGCTAAACTCTAGCAGGTCACTTAACTTTAATGATTTATTTTAGAAAAGGTACCCTCTGGTGGCAGAAGTAGTTACGTGCAGGCTTTTGCCAGAAGCCACAATTAAAAAAAAAAAAAAAAAAAAAAAAAAAATCACAGTGAAAGGAAGTATTTAAGCAACACAAGTATCTAGAGCTCAAAACAAATTTGGCATTTTTGAATGCGAATTATTCACCAGCATTTAATTAACTACAGTTCATCAGGCCTTTTTTACGTCGTTTGCTTATGTCAAAGCTAACTTTCAGCATTTGCTCCATTTGCTTCCTGCAGAGTGCTTCATTTTATTGCCCATGATTTACTTAATGCTATCTCTACTTTAAGAGTATTTTTTCTGCTCAAAGCTTGAGAGAAGAGGCTTTTTCCTTAGAGATAAAGTGTATTCCATTTTTGCAATGTTTACTTACATTTCATGGCATCTAGTAGCTTGGTTAAGGATGTTCTGTTTTCTTTCAGCATAAGACTATCTGATAAATAACTAAAGAAAAAAGATTAAGTTTGAAGTTCTTAAAACATGTCATTTACACTTTTTATTAATTAGCAGTAGCTGCCAAAAATACTACTTATCATAGAGTAAACACAGGATAAACTACAACCAATGGAAGCAACACTCCTCACCAAGTCCCATAAGAAGTTTTTCCTTTCCTAGAGCAAGCATGCACTTACGGATATGCCACAAAACTCCACGATTCCAAGTTTTTTCAATGTTTATTACTTTAAAGCCCAGTTAATATACAGACATAAAGAGACCTATTACTCGCAGCTTCCAGTCTGAAGCAAAAGACAACCAAGAAAATAATTTCTGTAAACTGACAGCCGCTCTTTTAGTATCGCTGCTCCTGTAGCTCAACAGGTAGCTACAACATTAGTTTCCATGGCACCTAGCAGCTCTGGAGCTTGCTTGGAGTAACAAGGGACCAGACTAAGATTCAGCTTTTCATGAACACACAAACAAAGCTCCCATGCTCCAATTCTAATACCATTTACATATCATTCTAGGTTCTTTTCCTAAGCCTGCTTTTCTGAATCACAGCATAAAAACAACTATATATTTAGGAATTAAATCAGCAACTTTAAAGTTTAGATAAAGAGCTGTGTATTTTAATGTTATTCTTAGAGGATAGTGAACATAGCACAGGGCCTTCCCCATACCAACTTACGCTTTTAAAACAGCACCTTTCAGTTGGTCCATTTTCATGGAAGTCATACTGTTGGAACAGCCAAATACAGTTCACTGTTTCTGCATACCTAGCTGTCTGTTAAAGAGAAGCTCCCTTTGACTCTGAAATCTTAAATGTCTTACTGTTTAAAACATATCTAAGTGTTTCTTTAAGGTGCTTTTTACCCTCAGTTCCCTCTCTTTCAGTTTTCTTCACTCATTTGTCAAGATCAGTCTGAAAATCTTGTTGTAACTAGGACAAAGTCAATTAGAAAAAGAAAAATAAAATAGAAAAAGCTCAGCTAGATAACTATAATTCCCTACTTTTGAAGTCAAGAAAAGAAAAACAGCTTCAGTTTTCATTAAAGAATGCAGTAAATGTGCTAATGATCAGTAAATACATACTTACACTTACTTAGGAATGCCTAAAACAAAAATACATTGTTTGCAACATGTTGCTACAACACAGGAAGGAAACACTTTGAGCATACCTATGAAGAAAAAAGAAATAAAGCCTACCTTTCCATATTAATTCCTGCTCTTGAAGCACTGGATAATATAGAAGTGAGAGCTATTTGTGAGGGAGTAAAGAGCAGATACGCATCTGTCAGAGCTACTCGGTTAAGAAAGTCGTCAGCTGTTTTCCTCAAAACTTCAGGATTCTCTAGCATTGGATAACGAGTCTGAAAAGGAAATGGTAAGTATTTATGAAAGCAGGCAGCTGCTCCTTATCTTCACAAACAAATCCACAGTGCTGCATGAAGGAAAATGCAGCAGGTCAGCTTATTTTGAAAGACAACCCAAAATGCTTAGAGACCCTAACAGAGGCAGGTATCCAAAAGGAAACGTATCTATCTATTATGTTAGGATCTAGATCTTTCCAAATAAAGGGACAAAAGTAACTTAGCTCTTCTAATATGATCCTAAAGGTGCTTCCATTGCATCAGCATATGACATACATAGCACATGAAACAGTATTACCTTCAAATCAATTAAAAATCCTTCAAATGGTCTGTATGGATTGTGCACAATAAGGTGGAAGTTCAGCTGCTGAATTAGTAGTAGTTCATATTCCAGTATCTGCTCAAGAGTTTTTTCCTGCCCAACGGGGCTTTCTCGAAGGTTACCAACAAACTGTGCACTGGATACATTAAATTCATCTACTTTACATGCCAAAAATGCACATGTAAGCCTTGAGAAGAAAGGAAGGGGAGAAAAAAAAAAGAAAAAAAGTGAAAAACTAACATCCATCAGCACCTTACCTCTTTATCAAAAACTCATTCAGAAAATTCAAATCTTCAGAAACTATGTTTAGAGCACAGTAACCTTTGCCAATTAGAAAGTGGCTATTTTCTGTCTTTACTTGTATTTAAGCTCTTTAAACTTCTAATTTCTTCCACCTTTGCAGATATAAACATTATGCTTCTTAGTGTTCTGCTGAACACGGTAACTCAAGATGTGTTGATAACTCACATTATTGTCCGAGGATGATACTCCATCACTGAGTTATTGAGGTAAAAGCGCTTGAAATACATACAAGCTGTTCCCTACATAAAAAAGGAGGAAGGGAAGATGTAAGTACAGAAGCAAAACTAGACTTAAAAAAATGTAAACGGAACAAGTAATTATAAGTATACAGTAAAGACAAAGAAAACACTAAGGCTACAAGTAGAGGCACATGCTGCCATGTCAATAAGTATCTCATACTCTAATATTATTCCTGTAGGGATCTGACAAAGTGGTAGTTTGGTTAATTTATCTTCCACATTGCAGATTCAGATCCAGACCCAAGTTCTTTCCTCCAGCTACATTCCCAATTTGATTTGAACCCCATGGGCATATAACCAGGCATTCAACAACATTATCTCACAGAAAACAGACAAAAAGCAAAACCAATTTTTCAAGCACTGCTATTCTTGGGGGGTAGAGGGATAATTAACACTCAAAGGATGCCTGTACCTTCAGAAACAAGCAAGCAGCAAGGGCAGGAACAAGCAAGACTAAGGAACAACGCTGGCAGCCCCGTTAGCCATCCCCCTGCCGACACTGCTCCCTGGAGGCCCATCAAATCCCACTGGAGGGGCAGTAACGCCCCAGGCAACCCCTACTGAATGGAAGCGCCTGCAGTATCACTAAGAGCAGCTGCTTCTCCAAAGGCGAAGCCCAGACACGGCTCCTTACCACAACAGAGCGCGGCATGGCAGGCTTAAAGACAGCACAGAAATCCAGGAGCCTTTTCTCGTAGTACTTGCATATCGCCAGCTCCTCGTGCGGCTCCAGGAGGAAGGTGTCCGCCTGCTGCACCTTTGGGGAATAGAACCGCGCCTGAGCGCGGCGCCGCCGCGGCGCCCGCCAGGCCCCTCCGCTCCGCGCCGCGCCGCACCTTGCCGCTCGCCGCCGCCTTGCCGCGGAACTTGCGGTTCGCCTCGGCCCGGCAGCGCGTCAGCTCCTCCTCGCTGCGGAACGTCCAGTGCCGGCGCTGCGTGCTGCTGTGGTACATGATGGCGCCCGCCGCGCCGCCCGCCAACGGCTCTGACCACGCTCGCGCACCTGCGCACGCGCCCCACGCGCCGCCCACTACAACTCCCAGCGCGCCCCGCGCGCCTCGAAACGCCCTGCCAGCCCAGCATGCATTGCGCCGCTCCGCCCCTGCGGGCGCGCCCCTCCCGACATGCTGTGCGGCCGGGGCGCGCGGAGCTCGTCGGGAGCTGTAGTTGTAGGTGGCTCGCGAGCGCTGTAGCGGCTGTGCGAGCGTCCGCGGCCGTTGGCCCTCGTCAGCTCGAGGGCTGCGGAAACGTCTCTGTGAAACCAAATCCCTCGATGATAACTATGAGAAAACCACTCACATGCGTGTCAGTAATGGGAAGAAGGTTGATTAAGTGACGCTTAGTCTGGGTTTATTGCTCCCAGCAGAGGCAGATGCTGATGGGTGCCCAGGCTCAGCGGACGATCCCTGGCGAGGAGGATCAGCCGCCTCGGGCACTGTGTGTGCAGAGGATGCGGCAGCAGGGGCAGTCGGGAAGGTTGATCCCGTGAGCATTGGCCCGGTGGCCAGCAGCCCCCCACACTGTGGGATATCCCGTGATGGCCGTGGATCTAAAGCATCGGTTAGGGGGCATGGTGCTTCCCAGAGCTTTCACACCTGCAGCCAGGAGCTGGAATTAGCTGCGTGCGCTGACAGCAGGGTTCCTGACTGCAGTACAACGGTGTCTCACACAAAGTGGTTTAACGTGAGCCTGGCAGAGCGGGGCACTCGGCTCCAGGTCGGATGTGAACCACGGAAAGGGCAGCGTTGCGGGCTGAGAGCCCCCGTGGAGCCGGCGCTGCCGCAGGGCTGAAAGGAGGATGGCTCTGAGCTCGTGCAGCCCGTGTGCCACGTGGGGCTGGCACCTGGTGGGCTCAAAGCAACTGCCAATTGGTTATGGCTCCCAGCCTTGAACTCCTGGCCGTGCTGAACTGGAATTTGCTTGAGCGAGTGGAAAATGCACCTGCAATCACCCAGTCTGGTCAAGGAACTGACTAAGGGGCCTGTATAACCGTTCCAGATAGGGAGAACAGTGAGAATTTTATGCATGTTTTACAATAAAATCAGACAGCTTTGGGGTCAAGGAAAGCCTTGAAAGCTTTGGCATATCCCTGATGAATATAATAAACATTCTAAACTCAGTGACAGAATTGGTGTACAGGACAAGAAAGATACTGGTTATCCTTCAGATTACTACTGTCACTAACACAGGCTTGTCCTGAATGCACTTTGTGACCCACAGAGAACTGGATGCTCCAACGATACTTACATTTGATCCAGCCAACCTTGCAAGTTGAAGCCTAGAGCTCCATTTGAGCATGTGTGCAGGTAGGCAGAAGATTCCCAACTTCATTGTATGTGATGGTGCAAAAATGTTCTTTCGGACTCAAGACTGCATTAACTGGTATTTTCTGCACATAGCTATATATATTCCAAAAACTTAAAGATTTTAAAGTTTAGTCAGCTATGTAAAATAAATAAAGTACTGATTATTACCAAAATACATTATTTTTTCCAATGCTAGGGAAAAAAGGAGTAAACCAAAAGAATGTAAGAGAAATTATGAACTATTACACTTTACATACCAATATGTATAGTGAAATGGGCAGAGATATGAAGAGAAAAAAAAAAGCTGGCAATATGACGCAAATGTTCAGTTTTCTCACAGTTCTATGTATATATTGAAACACAGTGGGAAAGAAAGGAAACGGGGGAAAATAGCGGAAAGAACAGAATACATGCAGAAAGCATATAGCTGATCAGATGCAGACACTTCTCCATATTGAGAACACTGCTTTTATTTGCAGAACATCACAAAATGGTCTTTATTGGGTGCTTTGGAATCACGTTCTAGCTTTTATACGGAGCTGGCACAGAAGGACTACATCATGGAGTATCTTAGTTTGTAGGAAACCCTGGAAATTGCAATGACTGTTTGTTTGGGGTTTTTTTTGTGAACAATCATGTAACAAAAGGTAGTTACCCTGCGTGACAGCTCGGTGTGATGTGGGATGCTCGAAGCCCTAGCATGCTAATGTTACAGAAATTTTATCTGGTAATGCAATAAGAGTCTTACCTTTATATTTTTGTTAAAGTAATGCATAACTTTAAGATACAACTTTCTGCTTTTTTGAGCTTCTTAAAAGTGCCGTGAAGTGTGCTGGCGTTGAAAAGAAAGCCATTTGTTCCCAATGCACATCACTATTTAGTTTTCATCTCCGGGAAGCTATAAAACTATGTAATTTATCAACATCAAATAATAATACAGTTAATATATAAAAAAGTAAGAAACCACGTTATACCAAATGAAATCAATCTCGGCGAGTTTTCACAGAAATATGTGAGAAGAAATGTTCCTCTACCAATTCTTGTAGTCTCTGCTCCTATGTAATGTCAGGATTGATTTCATTATTGTTAAATCATATCCCATAACTTGATGTGTAGTCTCCATGAATATATCTATGATGGTGATTTAACAACTTGTCTTGGTTGCTTGTCCCATTGCTTCCGCAGTCAGGCAGTTCTCTCCAGTATTTTGCATGTTTTCACTGTTGCCACTTCTTACATTCTTGGTAATTACTCAGTTTCCTTTAAATAACCAGACTAATAATCCTTATGTTTAATGTTTAATCCTTAACAGCCTACAGGATCATACTTACTCCATTCAAGTTCTTCAATAGTTTCTTGCTCTCCTAAAATAATAATGACATAGCCAATTAAGTTATGAAAGCAACGTTTCATAGCCTCTCTGCTTTGGCACCCAAATTTAAGTATTCCTGCACATGTATTTGAAAGGAGTGAGATAACTGGATGCTTCTGGTTAAACACATGCAGCCTCTTGTAGAGTCAATAGTTAAAATGCTTTCTGGTGCTCTGAAATGTGGAAAATGCTGCTCCTAAGCTCTGGAAGGAATGCTTTTAACATCTGCATAGTCAGAATCTGTCACTTCTCTCTATTCAGGTGTAACTGTTGAACTTTAAGCTGAAATCTGTAGCTAAAGCAAGATAACAGTTTTTCAAGGGCTAAGGATAACTAGATAGTAAAGATACCAAAAGAAGCATACTTCTGTTTGTGCATCCTATGATAGTGGAGACAGGAAAATTTAGAAAACTCAATTGAAAATGTGATCAGAAAATACTAAGCCAAGCTCCCATGCAAGTTTGTTATGAACCTACATGCAGAACCAAGGGATCCCTATTTCTAGTTTTGTGCTTTACCTATAGCACTCTTCACATCAGCACCATTTTAAGTTATTGTCCCTTCATTCAAACAGTTAACAAAAAGTACAAATGATGCAGTGTGATTTGAGTTATATGCAAGTGACAAAATCACAGAATTGCAGGGGTTACACTAAGAATGTATACAGTGGAAATAAAGTAGTTCTTTACACAAATGAGAAGGATACCACAGCAACTGAAGCTGTTGCAGAAACTTAAATCTAAAGCTCAAAAATACAGCAACTTAATTGTAAAATTCAGATCTGCTTGTAGGGCAAACTGTCCATAGGAAAGAAAAATAGAAATACAGCATTATTCTTCATAACTAACTGTGTAAGTTATTGTCAGTTGCTCTACCCAGTCAAATGTAAATATTTGCTGCCTATAAATATATTTTCTTCTGGTGTTAAGCATCACATGTACTGGCACCTCTGTTCAGAACCAAAAAAGTAGTGAAATAACAGAGCAAAACTTGTAAGATAATAAATACAATCTAGTTGCCTAGACTTTTGAAAATGCACTCAGCAATAACTCAAAAAAATTACCTGAAGATATAAATAGCATCCACTATCCTGGGCTAAAGCTATTTTGGCTCAGAAATCAAGAATCCTTTGCTAAACAGGAGCAAGAAAGTGTGATAGTGAATGGAGCATAACTGACTTGCTTGTATAGAAAGTACCACAGAGAGGTTCCTCCTCTGTATTGCCTGAACAGTCTCACCAGCTCTTAAGGATAAAGTTTCACCCATATCCACTTACTGGAAGATAGGAGTTTCCTTGAGAGCAGTTTTGCTGAAAAGTGTGTGATGGGAGGTGACAGATTTGAAGTTTGCATAGAGAGAGAAATATGGTTTAATGATAAATAGAGCTCAGAGACATTTGAAAGAGGAGAAGGCTTTTCAATATCTTTGCTTAAAAATTACTTTCTCTTTGAAAATCATTAAAAAATGTTCAACACCACAAAAAGAATTGTGACTTAAGTCTAAACAATGTCAGAATTATGTTACCGTCATGATCGTCATGAAGGTCAAATTATGGTTTCTGACATATAATCCATGGGTAGACTGGAAATTAGAAATCAGGGCCTCTGTTGCTGATTTGCCATCTGACTTGGGACACGTGATTTGTCTTTGGGTTTCCCATATTTCAGCTGAGGTTGATGCTAATTAACCTACTTTATTTTTCTTTTATAACAACTACAAATGAAAATGCTCTACAATGGCCACTGAATGTTAAGGAATTATATTGATACCATAAAGGAGATAACAACCATGCTTATTATAGTGGGTTATTATACATTTTATTATAGTGCACACTGCAGTGTTTTCTCTAGCATAAATCAAAGACGGAAAAAGGCAGAAACTTTAGTGTGGAAACGAAAACTAAAACTGTGGAACTCAAAGGAGCAGCATTTCCCCAAATAATAAAGGAAGATTTATTCAAGATTGTGTGAATGACGAAGAAACAGAGGTTACTGGTGATGCAATGCTAAAAAAAAATCCAGAGTTTTAAAAATAGTCTATTTAAATTTTTATAAGTTCAAAGAATCTGGGTTTGGGGCAGTTGTTGCCAAGGAAATTTACCTTCAGG
>JAUBOD010000918.1:971372-994097 GCA_032353885.1 Nothura maculosa
GGGATGGAACAGTGTTTCCAAAGCTGACAATGGGCAAACCCATCAGAATCAAAACTCCTCTCATATAGACAACAGTCAAATTAGTGTAACTGCTTTATAGTATTTACTCATTTTACAACTGCAGCCAATTACAGTACTATTTACTCATTTTACAACTACAGTTTCCCCTAGTGTTTTAGGGATGGTCTATTTGCTTATTTGGCTTCTTCCTTATCTTTCCTTTTCTTGCATCTCCCTTGTTAAAGGAGATTTATGCAAAGAGGAAAAGAGATTAAATTTCTTTCTTTCCACACTACCCTTCCATTGAAAATAAGATGCCTATCAGCCATTTTCTTCTTTCTTGTCTGGAGGATATGCTAAAATCAAGGAACTGGATCTCTATTAAGCTAATTTTACGTAAGACAGATTAAGGGCAAGAAATAACTATAATATAAAGGAATCTGGTGGAAGTTGGCAAATGATTTTATAGTTTCTTTGGAAAAATATAAAGAAAACAAGTAGAGTATTTTAAAAATGATCAGGCAAATGAAATGAAGTACAACGTGGGCTTCAGTATCAGTCTGTTCTGTGTCTAATACCCTTCAATATCATGGCCTGGATGATGTGGTATGAGTAAAAATGTTACATTCACATTAAAGAGCAGTGTGAGGTGGCCTACAAGTACACTGGAAAACAGCATTAGATTGTAAGGGGTTTTTGAGAAAATTGTCTGAAAGTACAGAATGCAGGGTCAACTGCACAAACTCAGACACATATGAATAGGTAGCTGTTCCTTGTAAAAAAATGAATGTGAACCTTTTGCAGACTCTTGCATATGCTGTGTAAATTGTGAATATTATCTTTCTATTCTGCCTACCACATGTAGGGTGGGCACAGCACCATCTTCTCAGTTTAGGCACTTAATGTGTCCAATTAAGTGTCCAAAGGAAACAAGAAAGATTAATCTCATAAACTTAGATATCGGAGGAGGAGGAACATCTGTCGTAGACAGCAAGCTGTTTTTGAAGAACAGGAGAAGGTGCCTTGGTCTACAACTGTAGAAAGGATAGATCAGTTTAGACTGAGGATTAAGATTTAGGATTGCTGAGGGAGAACTGTTTCCAACTAGGGCCTCTGTCCCAGCTGCTACAGATTGAGTTGATTGGTCTTGGATAGTGAGGAGGGTTAGGTGAATTCTTAAAATTTTCTCCAGCACTGTAATTTTGTGGCCATGCTTGTTGCCATATGACTGAGATCATAAGTTAATGTCTTGTTTGCATGGTAGATAGAAAATTTGCTGTTAAGCTTAGAGGTTAAGAATATATTTCTTCACATCAGAGCATGCGATGTATGAATGCAGCATTCTTGATATTTTGTAGGAATTTCTGCAAGTTGTAAAATATGTTCCATTATTAAAATATACTCTACATTTCATTTATAGGCATAACATACTTTCTCCTCATGATGACAATGACAGTCATTTGATTCTGTTTAGAATATGGGGCTCTGGGTTTTCTGGGATGCTTAATGAAGATTATGAACCAAAATACATATTTGAATATAATCCGTATTCGGTTTATGTCAGATCGTAATCAAGGTTTGTGATTTCCTTCTGTGATAATCCCAGAGCTCTAAACTCATCCTGAAATGGAACAAAATCAAAATGATAATCAAGATATGCTTTATTCAGGAATTTAAAACTGAAGATATATTAATGGCATTTGATTCCAAAGCTCACAACAGACATGTCATGTTTATCACACAGAAGTTACTCTAAAACCTCTAAAAATGCTGATCCATTCTTGCTAAAAATTGGTAGTGCAAGTATTGTTTCATATCAGTTATGGCCAGAACCGTCCTCATTTTGTTTACAAGATAAAAGAAAATTTTTGCTGCTTCATGAAGAAGTAGAAACAGCAAAAATATACAAGTATCTACAGTGGCGTGGCAGTCTTAATGCTACTGGTGTGGATCACCATGGTCCCAGTGCAGAGGCAAAATGCTGATGACAGAGATCTTGCACTTGCTGAAGCTCTTCTTGTTCTCATGGTGATGTGTTGTTCTTTTCTGTGAAGAAGACAGAACTTTATCATTCACAAGATCAACATTTTCAGTCTGCTACGGCATATATTATCCTCAATAGATTAGAATATAAAACTGCTGAGTTTATTCTTGCACTATATTATTCTTAATTAATCCTTCTGAGAAGTGAGGAATATCATCAAATCCAAAAAGAAAACATTTGGAGCTGGGTTTATGCTTGGAGGAATCCTTTTGAACCCGTTATTCCATGAATGCCTTTGGCTGTTCTCTTGAAGATTCATCTTCTTTTGGGATTATTAAATACTGAGTTTCAGTTAAATCAACTGTGAGCTACATGGACAATCTAGATTAAAATCCAGGTTCACAGTGCAAATATCTAGACTATTTAAGCTTACTCTAGCTGGAAATTTGAAGCCTCAGGCAGGGAACCTACCTCCACTCAGCTTCTGTTGGGTCTCCTGGTGATTATAAGCAGGCAGCAAATACTGGTCTCCAAATCACTCCTCTGCAAGTTCCTTTCTTTTTAAGAAAAAAAAAGGCACTGCTATTTTGAGGTGTATATGGGGATATATTTTGCAATTTATCAGTCCTCCCATCACATAATGAATTAAATTAGCAAAGCAGAGAAAGTGCTTTCTTCACCCACACCTTACAAATTTAAGCTGTAAATTCAAGAGGGTGACAAAAATGTGTCCAGGACTGCAAAAAGTGGAGCATTTGTTTAACCATGAAAACCCCTTAAGGCAAACTAGTTTAGTTCCTTGATATTTTCTTGGTAAGCATCATATAGAAAGAGAGATATAGCTACAGAGAGGCAAATAGGGAGTTAGGAAGCCTAAGCAGGCCGTCCACATTTTTAATGCAGCTCAGCCATTGCACATGTGTAAAAACAGAGTTTTGGAGAGCAGAACAACCTCAGCACCTTGTTACCAGAGACAACTATAAAATGCCACAAAAATACTTCTCAAGTGCTGGAAGCATTCTCTCAGTCCATACCTGTCACCTGCTGTTCATAACATGCCATCAGGAACAGTTGTTTTATTAGCTGAAATATTGTACAGTTTGTGTGCACGGCATCCTAAGAGCACCCAATAATAAAATACCTAAATGCAGCCTGACAGGCAGTTTCTTTGCTGTTATACAGGTTACAGAAATAAGACTTCTGTTCCTCTGAATTACAGATATTCTATGGAATATCACTATAGAGACTACCTAAAATATATGAATAATTGCCACCTTCTACTACCCATATGTATCCATGAAACAGTTCTAATTCTTAAGATCTTGAGATTGATCTTAAGATACTATATTCATGTTCCTCTCTTTTATAAATAAACTTTTTAAATGACTATGTATAGTTAATGATTTTATTGTTCATATTGTATAATATCTTTTATCTGAGCATTTCAGAATGCTTCTGAAAGAATTACATAGTGCTCAATCATCATGCTGAGCCATGTGGGAAGACAGTCATATTGCAATCCACCCTATGACCACTTGAGGAGAACAGGAATCACTGCACCAATGGCCCTAGGCATTAAAAAGGACAGGAGATAGGCATTTTCCTCTTAGAAAACCAGAAAACTGTGGGGATTTTTTTCCAGTGGACAGGGCCGAGTAGAAAGCAGTGAGAGAACCTGTAAAACCACAGCCCTCTGGAATGACCAGCAAAAGGAGCTGCTGTATTCCCAAGTGGTGATTTGTTGCTTAATGCCATTGACTCGGGTACAGTTTTGTGTGGCTGTTTGGGAAAAAGCTCTAGTAAGTGGAAATTAATACTCTATCCTAGGAAAGCAGTACTCAAGATCGTGACTGATTTAGCTGTGCCTACTAACCCATTCACTGCTGTCCTTTAAGCTTATACCTGAGTTTCAGATCCCATCTTAAACTTTGTGAGTGTTTGGAGCCAGTAGTCCCAGTGAAGAGTTGTCCTAGAATTTGCTGATCTAAAGGTGCGTAACCAACTTTTCAGTCTTATTTTAACGTGGCCAGTTTAAGAACATTGGGTTTTGTAGCAGCATAGTTCATTACCTTGAACAGCTTTTCTTCCTTACCGTTATAGGCCACAGTTTGTCTGGCTCTTGAAGCTTTCTCTAAGGCAGACTTTGTTTCTCAGACCATCCAAATATACTTTCTCTTCAGTAGATCCCGTGTGAATTCCTTTTTTTGACCAGAACTCTATGTGAGATCCTGGTTAACATCTTAGTCTTGCCCTGGATAGTGGCATTAATCCCTCTCTGTTGAAAGAAGTGTTTCTAACATGTACTTAGATTGTGTTTACTTTTTTTATGTCAGACCTTCATTAGATCACAGTCATCCTACAATCAACAAATGGCCTCAAGTGCTGATATTTCAACTTGTTTTTTCATTCTTGTTATTTTCAATGTATACTCAAAGTTCATATCACAAATTCTTATTAACAGGTAAACACATTTCGCTGTACTTCTAACTATTCAATAACAGCCTTGCTGTCCCATTCTTTCCCTCAAGATCATGCAGTTTTACCAGCATGACCTTATGAACCTATTCAACCTCAGCAGTGCAACATCATCTAACCTACTGCTAGGCTAGAAAGCCTGATTTTCACAGGCAAAGCTTGTTCTCCAGGAGATGTTTGGAAGATGGAGGCTGGGATCCCATTCTGGACCATGTTCTCAAAAACCTTCTCCCTTTACTATTTGCCTCTAGTGACTGTGAAGGGCTGTTAACTTGTTTTGATTGCTGCACTCACTGCCTTGGAATATTCTGCTTCACATTCTAACTCAGTGTCCCTAGCAAATGTATTTGACATACTCTGATTTTTTTTGACAAGGTCACTAATGGAAATATTCAAAGAGATTAGTTCCAAGGAAGTCCACTAATAAATTCCCATCTGTTTCACACCTTTTCATTACTAAACTATGATCCATTAGCTATCTTTGTATTAATCCTCATCGTTTCCATTTTAAGCTTCCATTTGATACCATATCAAACACTTTACAGGAAAATGCCACACTGGATTCCATATGCAAATGAAATCTACTGTAATTCTTTTGTCCAGCAAATTGGTTATTAATGAAACAGGTTACTTCAGCACAACATATATCAATAATCTTATATTGCATCCTATCACGTTTTTCACTTTTTTTCTTAAATTTTGAATGAGGAAATAATAAATAAAAATGCTTAGCACGCTGCTGCAACACTTCTTTCTAAGCTTGACTTTCTCTTGTCTTGTCAGAATGCCCTCTCCTGTGCCAGTAGGTTGATTCAGAAAAAAATCCAGGCCATGGAAGGTGAAATTTTATGTGCAAGTTTTGGGGGGTTGGAGAGGGCTGCAGGTTTTGCACTGGGCGCTGAAGGCAGTCCCTGCCCAGATGAGTTGTCAGCGTGAAAGAATTTGCACAGCTTCATTACCCACCCTCCCACAAGGTTATAAATATCTCCCTGTGTCAAGCAGCCTCGTGTTGGCCTCTTCTTGTTTTCTGAAGGCCAACTCTATATGGAACAGGCATAAAACTAAGGTGATGCAGCTGGACAAGGACAATATTGCAGCAGAGAAAATACCGCAGGAAAATAGGCTTTTGTGTGTCACAGACTATTCTACAGACTATTTGATAAAGTACATGTTTTCTGTGGGAGCAGGAGAGCTGGAGGAGGAACGAAAGGTTGATTGGGCAGTAGTCCTCTCTCAAATCCCATCGTGTGGCTGTGGAAATGCAACCCCCACCATTTAGATTAGGCTATATCTTATTTTAGGCATATTGTATTGCAGGAAAAAAGTGGGTGGCACATAAAAGGACATGGCACTTCAAACCACTGTACTCTCCAGTTCCTTCAAATCACATCCTTTCTGCCTTCCAAAATTGCTTGCCTTTCCCACTTCCATTGCAGAGAATATAGTCAAGAGAGCTGGAGGTCATAAATAAACCTAACTAACAGAATTAAGACATAAAAACTGGATCAGAGCTCTTTACTTGGATTTCTTTGTTTTCTTAGCATAGAGAGGGTAATACTTCTATGTTCTCAAACACACTGCAGGTTTCATGCCAGTTAAGTTCTGACTCCCAAATTTACAGCTGCTCCCTATGGCAGAGCTCTTAGGCACTGCAAAGTGCTGCACACAGCAGGTACCGTGGCTGCTCCGTGAGTATAGGGACCGTGGTAGGGTTAGCTTGTTCAATGGTCTGGCTTTCTCAATAATCATCTTAATAATCATCTGGCATTCTCAATAATCATCTTAATAATCACCTTTCCCAAACATGTGGGAAAGAAAGAACAATCATGGCATGAAAAATGCTTTTAAAAATTATTGACAATATTTCTGAAAATAGGTAACAATTATAGGTGGAAAAAGCTGACCTGTAAGACAAAAAGCTTTACAGCTAATGCTATATTTTTTATTTTACTAAAATTCCATAATAGTAGTCTTTTCAGTTTTCACATGATATTTTTCTGCAGCCACTTCCCTTTCTTTAGTGCTAGATAACAGTGAATAACTTGAATGCCTTCCATAGGTATCTTTTATATGGTGTGGAGCACAAATCCTACCCAGGATCAGCAAAATAACCATTGAGGCTAATGGGAGTCACAGAGGATGACGGTGCTGCACAGTCACGCAGGCAGGGCTGAGGGTGGCTGGAGCACCTGAAGCAGACACCACCTCGCTCGTAGATGGGATGTCCTGGCACATAAAGAGTTCCTCTTTGTGCTGTCATTTTTTTCTGTCCAGAAAACCACTCAACTGCACCCCTCACCTAGGGGTCTTCCCAGAGCATCATCCTGGGTAATGTGGGTTAGTTCAGGAAGGTCAAAGAAGTAAATTACGCCATTGACATTTTTCTCCTTTAGTGCATTAGCTGTGGGGAGACCTTAGAATAATACTAGCAAAGCCTGCTACTTTTCAATGTGTTTTTCTTTGCCTTTTGCTTAAATATGAACATTTGAAAAGGAGATTGTAGTGACCTATGTGCAGATTTCCCAAATAAGAGAATATTTCCCTCATGCAAGTCTAGGAGACAGTTTTACTATACACGGAGAGGTTAGTACTACTATTTTTTATAAAACTCTTCATAACCTTGGAAATTCCGCAAGCATTTTACTCCTTTCATTTATTGAATGTCCTACAACCACTTTCTATTGTACAGTCTGAGCAGGAAAAAAGGGAAAACAGCAGCTAATAGTTTCTGCCTTTGAATAAAGATAAAGGTAATGGCACCGCGTGTAGATAGGGGGCACTCATCACTCGTGTCCTAGGAACTTCTTTCAGCAATTGTCATCTTTCTTGTGAACTTTATTGAAGTGCTGAGAACACAAAGAAAGTTAAGAAATCAAGAATAAAATAGAATGCTTACCAATAAAACATTTCATTCACTGCTAAGGTTTCTTACCCCCTCTTTACATTTATCTTTATTCCTTTGGGCCTTCTCCCCAGGCAATCTCTTGCAGAAAGAAAGGTTCAGGAAGGAAATGTAAGGAAATGTAAGCATAGGCTGTATACATTGGCAAGTGGCAAGTATATATTGAAGTTTTGCATCACTGTCACACCCTCACTTCTGAAAACTAATTTTCATAAGGACTTCAAACAGAATCAGTATCTCATACTAAAAGAGTCTCTGTGCTGCACAGAGTGGACTAGCTATATATATAAATTTAGATATGTCTGTTACTGGTGCATGTAGAAATGTAAAGTAAGAGCTAAGAGCCGCGGCAGTGATAGGTAGGTAAGTCTGCTCCATGTTTTCTATTATATCCTGGATTCCTGTTGGTCTGCTGGGTGAGCAGGAAGAGAAGAGCTGAAAATGGAAGCAGGAACAAAGAAGGTTTTCAAGCTGAAACATACTTTAAATTGCTTTGATATCAGGCATATTTTGTTGGTTATTGCAATTTGGTCACTTGTAAATGAGAATTATGTTTGAATTTCAGAAACATTGGGAGGCAGACTTAAGTATAGCAGCAAACATTTGCAAGATATCATTTGTAGAGAGAGCTTTCTTCAGAGTATTGACTACTGGAAGTCAGTAAGAATTTTGCTAGGATGCCCTGAAAGTGCATGTTTTAAGAGGAGATTTTAGAAGAGGGAAAGAACTTGTTATCCTGGTTTTGTTTGTTTGGTGGGTTTTTTTGTGTGTGTGTGTGTGTGTGTGTGTATGTGTGTCTGTGTGTGGGAGGGGTGGGCCAGGCTTGTTTACTATTCTTGCATGATAATACTGGTTTTCATAAGGACTATTTTGACTTCATTTTTTTCGTCCTTATTTGGCATCTCTTTGACACTTTCTTTACCCAGCCCTTTCCAGATTCTACCTGTTTGCCCTGGAAGCATGTTTTTAAACTTAAAATAGTCAGCATAAGATGGCATATAAAATCAATTGAAAATATGACAGGTAGCTATTTTGCATTTTTTCTTATTTAAAAGCTTTAAAAAAAACCTTTATCAGATATTCTTGAGATTCTTCTAGACCCTTATTGGGTATATTATGTTTTGTAATATGCCTTATGCCTGCTTTACACATTTAGTTAAAAGGCCTCTAGAAATGTAGATATAGTGCTCATAAAGACTAGCAATTCCCATCTACTTTGTTCACACAGATTCCTGAAAGGCAGACCTGCAGCTTTTGGTGAGGCTCAGAAGAAATTGTTCTTTATGCAGAAATAAATTCATTTTGCATTTCCTTCCTCCAAAATGTGAAAGGATCTTCTTGTCTTCCTCTTCTAGATTCATTCTGAAATCTTTATTTACATCAGGATTACTTTACACTGATGGAATAAGATGATCTCAAATTCCTGATAATTCATTCCCTGGGTTTTGCAAGAACATTGATTTACAATCTTCAAGTGTGAGTTCACTTGTGAAAGGAGAAAACCGTAAGGTCTGACTTTTGTGATTGAATATAGGCTGTTGCTCACCCTTTGCCTGCTCAAGCAGACATATAAATTGTTCAGCAGCTGTCTTAATTACCAGAGCAGAAAGAAAGCAGGAAAAATGTAAAGGTCTGAATCTTTGGGGTTTTTTTAATCAAGTTATCCCTTTGCAAAATTCAGAGATTTGTTTCTTTTATAATAAGAAGCAATCTGTAGTTTTGACTACGGGTTGTTGGTAAATTGGTTCCTGAGTGAGTTTGTTCTTAACTGGGATTTCATAAATTGTGCACTTTTATAGTGTGGGAGAAGCACTAGATCTCTAAACTGATGATGGTCTTAAGAGTATTCTTTCTATCCTCAGTCCTGACTGCAAAACTTTTGGTAGATGCACAGAGCAGTGAGATACAGTTTGGCTAAAGACAGAATTGACTTTCTAAAGTAGACTTGCTGCAGAAACTGAGCTGGTACCAACCTGAAAATATTCCCACTGTGGTGAGTTATCAAAGGGCAGCAGCACCGGGCAAGGAGTGTTGTATTACAAAATATGTTGGACCCTAGAATGTTTTGCTATGTCGGAATTTAACACGCACTGGTTGCTTACGTTTTTTCCCCCTTCCTCTACCAATCCATGCTTGGAAGCCTTAGATACTGTGGAGCTTCCACACTGAGGAGCAGCAAACCTTAAGCAGTGCCACAGACCTAGGAGAGCCCTTCTGCATCCATCTGTCCTTTGGGAAGTGCTCCCAATGTGATGGCTTCCAGAGCCATAGCAAGCACTGATAGCTCTAATAGGTCTAGCAGAGCACACCGGGTTCCTGGAACTCACTCCTTTCCCACTCAAAATGATGAGAAGGGCAAGTGTTGGCAGTATGAGGCTGCATGACAAGATCTTTGCTTATTTCTTTCTTTTTTTAATCTGTACATATGTCTTGAAACTCCTAATGCTTTTTGATGAGTCTTGTAACTTTCCCCAGGTCTCAAAATTATTTATTATTTTCCTCAGGGCCTCAAACCTGGGACTAACACCTGGTGATGCGATGTATACATTATTATGTTTTGACTCCATGTTTGTGAAGAACAGAAAATTGTGAAAATGCCAGGATCCTAAAGCTCAATAGTAATGATAAAAAATTGTAAGTGCCTGCACTTAGAAAAGATATGTCCTGACTTCTAATCTCTTCTGATTTTGTCGTGGACCGATTCTTGAATTTGGAATGATTGGAGCCAGGAATATTGATATCATGAGGCAGTGTTCCCCCTCTCTTGTGATGCTGTTCAAAAGCCAGCAAACAAACAAAACGCCCTTCAGAACCCATAAAGCAAGAAAGGGATAAAGAGCTTTTCTTTTCTTGGATACAAATGATGCTGTCTGAGCTGTGCTTATGGCCCTGGGTGCGATTTTTATTGTAGTTACTCTGTTTTACCCTAAAATTAAAACAGACTTATCCTAGCTGAGCGCACAGGGTAGCTTTGTGTTTATTGGAAGACCAGACTCTGCCTCAGTGTAGAGCTATGTGTGTGTTAAATCGATTCGTAATATTTGGGAGCTGTTGCAGTCAATAGCATTCTTAGAGGGCTTGTGATAGATGCCGAAACATCTCTTTTCCCTCTCTGTATTCTAAATTAGCCCTGAAACGTGGAATTGGGAAGGCTCATTGCCAAGGCAGGTAATATGCTAGCTAACCCGGGAGGAATACTTTTTAATTATCACAACTATGTTGATCTTTCCCTGCAGGCAAAGACACGTGTCCCCGAAGTGCTGTCCCAACCAAGATGTATGGTCCCTAAGCCCAGCGGGGCTCTCCCTTCTGTCGCTGCCCAAGCCCTGTCTCCCACAGCCGTGGCAGCGCTGGGGCAGCAGCCTGAGGCGCTTGGGCCACTTGGCCTCCCTCCTCCAAGGGCTGCCTGCTGCCAGCACCCTGCTTGCCCCTCTGCCTGCCTTCGTGCTCTGTGCTGACTGTGAGCATGCAGCAGCTGGGGAGACCCCACTTACTTATGAAAAGGGAAGGAATTGTCACTGGGAAAATCTCAAGGTCATCTTTGAAAATGATTTTGTAATCCCAATTTGTCTAGCTGGAGGAGTAAAAGTGGTGCCTAGTGCCAAAATAAAAGTTCCATCTCAAATTTCTGTGCTGTGGGAATCTAGGCTCAAGTTCCCATTTCACACATGTAGTTTATTTCCCTGAAAATGACCTTAGAAATCACAGATAAATTCTGCATCACACATGTATTTAATACAGTATTTTAAGAAGTAAATATTATATGTTTGTGCTGGTGATGCAGTACTTGCTGATATAGTATCTAAGGGCTCTTGGCCACCTTCCTAAAACATAATTCAAAATAAACCTTATCATGTAGAGACGTCTCGGGGGTTTCAAACAGGACAAATTATACACTCAAGCATTTCTGTACTGATGTATGAAAACAATTCCTTCCCAGTGTTTTTGTGCAGACAGAGGTTGTTATTGTGCTGATGAATGCTGTTTAAATAACAACAAAATAAGCTGCATATACATATTGTTTGCACAAGGTATCCAGTCCCTAAAGACTTTTATCCTTTCGCGGCACAGTTTCTCACTCCACAAAAACTTGGCAGCCTGATGGAAAACACAAAATCTAAGAAAGTATTGTCTTGTGATCCTGGAGTTCTTAGTCCTAATCCCATTAAAGAAAACCAAATATTTTTAGAATTTTACAGTGAATACATAACAGTTGCAACACTGCCTTTGATCTATAAGTGGCAGTATTTATTTGTTGGAGCTGGTAGAATTTGTAGCATGAATGTCTGATGTTTGTGAAGTCCTGTGTGTCACGTTGCCTCATTTCCTCCTGTGCTGTATGTAAATCAGCTGCAGCTTCATGCCAGCAAGAAGCACAATTTGCAGAATAATTGCTGGCATTTTGCAGTGATTCCATTTTTGCAATAGAGCTTAGTTAATATACATACGAGTAAGAAATTTTTATAAACATGAAGCCCTCAAATATGCTGTAATCACACTGATGATTTTTGATATTTTGATTTTTCCACAGTTAGAAATATATTTCCATGAGCTTATTATTCACTCCATCGGTGCTTGTGTAGCAGGTGAGACACAGTATTGTAGTGCCATGGCACGTGTGATTTCAGCTGAATTCTCCATTAGAGACTCCAGTAACTGCAGTAGCCAGATCAAAGCCTGCACGCCTTCTAGGAAAGGTTTGGAACATGGACTCCAGGTCATTCCTCAGCCTTTGTCCCACTGCATGCTTCCTGACCACAGCTTTTCTCAAGATAGAAAGCAAGATTCATTCTTAACTTGGGTTCCATCTATATAAAGACCTTAACTCTGACGTGACCCTGTTTCTCACTCCCTTGAGCTGGTGGAAGTGCCAAGAGGTCCAGATTATGGTCTGAATAGGTGCAATTTGCCAACTGCCAAGCACTCTTCTGTTGCCTAGCCCTAGAATTTTGTCCCCATACTGCTCTGTCACCATGATCAGGCTTCTGTGCAGGCAGCCTTAGAAGCTCTGCAGCCATTCTGCAGGAAAGCAGATCTCTGAGTGGGTCACAAAGAGTCTGATGCTTTTAAACCTACTTTGAAAACAGGAGTGCAAGATGGTCGGTTTGTTACCTGCCCAAATATCTGCACGTTGCATTACTCCCTAATAATCACGTAAGTCACGTTACTGGAAAATCACTTCATCCCATATAATGTAGATAATCTTCGTATTCTGAATATAAAACATAGATGTTCTGTTGTACCAATAACTGCTCTTAAATACCTGCTTCTGAGGCACCATATTCACCATGAGCTGAAAGAAAACTAGTGCATGTAAAGTATTTCCCTAGTTAATGCCATTAATTTAAATGCTTCTACTTTAGAGTCACCTATTGGAGCCTTACAGAAGTGAAGTGCTGGGTACCAGTGCGGTCTGTGTGAAAGAATGCAACTTACCTTCTTACCTGGGCAGCTCACAGCGCTTCTGAATGAGGCCATTCAGAACCAGAAGAGGTGTTATGTTTGGAGAACAAGTCCAGCCCATCTCAAACCATGGTGAAGACTGAAAATTTGCTGCTCAAAGGATTGTTCTCAGAAACGTATATGTCCATCCACGAAGTTGCCTTGATCTGAGATTATTGGAGAACCATGCTGAAAGGCTCTGGGACATCGGCCTGATTTTCAAGCCTCCTAAGGTTTACGCTGATATTTTTTCTCAAAGTAATCCATGTGCATTTCAGTCAAACCAAAACCTTTAGCATATTGCTTTTCTTTAATTCAGCCTCAGCACAGGGTTAAATACCTATGCTGCTTCCTCAAATCCTGTAATATAGATAGATCTCTACATCATAGTGAATAGTCTCTCACTCTATCTTTTCACAGTCGCAGTATTATCAGAAAAATGTAACTGCAGGAAATATTAGGCACCATTAGCGAACAAAAATACCCTCTTAACTTGCCTCCTACCGTGGCAGTGTATCCTGCTGCATCCCCAAGCTGCAACGTGCAGTGGGTGGCTGAGCTTGTGAGCTGCTACCTAGCGCAAAGGCTGGAGCCAGCTGCTCTGCACCAGTGTGTCAAGGACTGCACGTGCTGCAGCCTGAGCTGAGTAAGCTATTGCTAGATGTGTTAAATTGGTGGAGCCTCAGGTTGCCAGGCTTCTTTGGTACCACATGGTCCTTTAAGACACAGATCTTTCCACACAGGCTTGAATGCAGAAGATTCTTCCCTGCAAAAGTCTTTCAAGTGTATCCTGCTTGTCTTTGGCTTAACAGCATAAACTAATTACAGGGCTCTTTTCTCCCACTTCATGACATTGAACACTTCCCTCCAGAGCGCTGCGAGATGAGAACTGACACAGTAATATGGGTCCTAGGCTGCTCTGCCCTGAGGGATTTTCAGCATTCCCGACGACATCCCTGGGATACACCAACGCCAGCCCTGCCTACACATTTCATCACAGGCATCCGCAAGCGATCTCTGTACTACACGTGTAGAGACATGGTGACAGAGAGGTGCTTGGTCTATAAATGCACAGAGGAAAAATAAAGTGTGGCCTCACAGTATTCTGACAGAAAGATGCTGGATATCAGAAGGCAGTTGCTCAGTCAAGATTTCTTGTCAGTACAAGAGTATGGATCTAGCTGTCTTCCGTGGTGTTTTCTACATCCTAAAAAATAGCTCAACGTTGAAGTTTCTAACATATTTTCATGTTACAATCCTGATGCTACCTGCTAAAAAATCAGTTCTCTGGATTTGCCCTGATTTTGCCTTGATTACCTGAGAGATTATTCAGAATGCCCATGGTCTTAAAGAAGCATGGGTTATATGAGGTGCAAATTATAATTCTGAAATATTGCAAAAGGTGCTGATTTCCTTTAATGTATTACAGATATTTTTCAGTACTACACAGGAAAACAATTTTCTGCCCAAACTAAATCTGTAGTTATGCAACCATTTCCATGCAATCAGTTATGCTCTGACCTAAGGTCAAGTAACAGTTTTTATTTAAAGAATGAAAGGAAAAATAATTTCATATAATGTAACGTTCATGTAATATGTATTATATTCACTGGTATTATATAACATGTCTAATGTCTGAAATATATTTTGAAAATCGAATAACATGAAATTTAAACACATTAGAAGGAAGTCACTAGATTTTGTATGCAAATCTATGAATCCAAGAAACAATGCATAAGTCTGTGCTATGTATGGTACTTAACTGCAGAGGGCTGCAGAGTCGGGGAGGTAGGAAGCTCTTTTACATAAATGCTCCTCCTCCTCCTCCTCCTAGTCTTGTCACTCATAATGCCTGATCAAATTAGCATTTTAACCCTTCCCTATGTTTGTATAATGAATACAGTCTTCTCCCCATTGCTTCCTTTCCAAAGGGGGTATGTATGCTGTGCTATTAGCGATTGCACAGATGTAGAAGATGCCTTGCCCTAGAAATGTTGCATTTGTTGGGAAGAGGTGTTTTTCCTCTCCTTTGCAAGCTTCTTGCCCTTTTTATTATTTTAGTAAGTTTGCAAGAGATTGTTCCAGCAAATCTCTGCCTGTACTTCTAAGTATGACTTGCCCAACAGCATCGCAACCAGAACTCCCCCGTTTCCTTCTGAAGTGGCAAAGCCGCTCACATATTTTGTTTTATATTTGTAAACTTGTTCCAATGGCAATGTTGAAAAACATGCCTGTCTTAGAAGCCGGGGAGTACACTGGATTTCCATGCAGGGTAGAACACGTGATGCGCTCATTTTTAAATAGGAGATGTAAAAGGGGCATATATATCAACTGCTAAGGTACAGTTTAAGGAGAGTATTTTTAACATCACCATTTTACCTCGTATTCTGCTTTAGTATACACTTCCGTCGTCGGTAATTTACATAAACATACATAGTCTATGAATAATGCATAAGACTTATTTTAAATGCAGGGCTTCCAGCTCCCACAGTGCAGTAGTGTACACAACAATTTGATTGGCTCTGCTCTGTTTTCATTACTGGCAATTTCTTGGAACACAAAAGAGGTTGAAAAGGCTGACAGGAATGGACAATATTTATTTTGTGAGAAATATTTGTAGCCTTTTCAAGGCAATTGTATTGCAAAGTTTTGCCCGTGATTGTTGTTCCTCAATTTTTTTTTCCCTGGGAAGAATGCATTAAAAGGTCCGTGATTGCTCTTTTGTAGATTCAGTCAGATCTGTGATTTTTTTTTAAAGGATACTGCTGGATTTGTTCCCCATTTGCATAAACGTGAGCACAAGCCATAAATAAGTAAAGAACCATCAGATTTCTTAAGGTCTCTCAATTAAACATAAAGTAACAAGGCGATGCCAAGGAGCAGCTAAAGGGGAAATGAAATATCTTGACATACAGAAATTAAAATACAAAGTTTTAGTATTTTAGGATTTTTTTTTTCGGGAGGATTAAACAGCTTCTGAAATGTACACACATCCTTTGTATCTGGAGCAAAGTGGTTTGTTACAGCATCTATCTTATCTTTGCTGTACATTTTTCATATGTATTTTTAATAGAAACCAAAGACAATGTGTTATTTAAACAAAACACACAAAGGTTTTTCTTTTATCTTAGCAAGGTCTCAGTTGTGTCCTCGTGTTTATGCAGAAGAGAGATCCCTCCTTTTCCTCCCTCCCCAAAGAACTGTCATTTATGAAAAAGACGTGGTCCTACAAATTGATGCTCCTCATTATTATGATTTGACCAGCAATTTTCCAAGTTCTTCAAGCATGTTAATGAACATAAAATATATTCTTTTTGTAAAATAAAATTCAGGTCAGGAAGCCAGCCTGACCATGTACCTTTAATCAGCCTTGAGTTTCATCCAAGCTTGCAAAGAAGTAGGGGTTTGTTTTAGGGAATTTTGTGCCTGTAAATGACATGGCAAAACTTTTCTGAGCTCTTCCAGCACAACGGGGAGGTGTCTGAGGTTAATGTAGCAAACGCCTTCACCAAGTGCTTACCTGGCTCTGCAGCCGATTCCGGCATGTGCAGGTACTCCCTGTTAGCCCTGATTAGTGTTGTTAAGAGCTCAGGATACTGTTATTTCACCATCTGCTTCTTACATTAATCATGCTGTAAAGGGCTTGTTTTTAGCTGTGAACAGGACACTGCATCTAAGCAACCAAAACACCGTGCTAAAATGCTGCCTTTCTTTCCCTCTCTTTTTCAGGGGCTATCTGAATTTCATCAATTGGTTAGTATTTTAAGACAATGTCAAGTTTTTTTAAATTACCTGGGCAAAACATTTTTTTTCTTTTTTTTTATAATAAAGCAAGTAAATAAGCAAGTAAAGAAATAAGCAAGTAAATAAATAAATAAATGCAACTGCTGAGGAGTGAATAACCCATATAGGGGCAAGGCAAAATGGAGAGCCTGGTCTTCCCACACTTCCTTTCCTTTTCCTTGGAAAGCCAGGTGCCACTCTGGCTGGTTTCCACCTGCACACCGTGCCAAGCTCCAGGCACACCGGGAGGTGGTAGGAAGTGTCCAGCCTCTGAGGCCTTCAGATCCAAAAGACTGGCACAGGCTCAAGCTTCCATGTATGCTTTTTATGGATGGTCTTGTGTTTTGCTATATTGGAAACAAGTTCCAAGAAGTTGCCTATAACCAGCTACATATTTAAAAGGAAGGTCATCTTTTAATTTCTGCGCACAATCCCAGTGCAGGGTTTTGTTTCGCTTCTGTGATACCATCAGTTCTGTCTAAACAGATACGCAAATATCCAGGAAAACTATTTGCCCAGCTGCTAAAATGCAGAACACCTTTCATGTCGCTAATCACCAGAGAGCAGAAGCCCTTCTCCAGAGCCCTGCAAATGTCTGCACTGCAGTTCGGAGCCAGTAAAGCTGCTGCGCCGCACGGTTCGTTACAAACTAAAGAGTCTGATCATTTTTCTCAAAGAGTCACAAATTCAGGCTCCCTTTCAGTGAACCTAGGACAAAATCAGCTTTTGATGAGATTCTTTTTGCGATTAAATTCGGTGGAAAGATAGAAAGTTAAGTTTCTCCGTTTTTAGTGAGAGGAGCAAGGGAAGGCAATTCATGTGCAGTGACAATGAAGAATAATTCTAAACAAAAAGGGATAAAGAAGAAAACCTGTTTTGGTTCTCTCAGCTCTGATCTTCCCACAACTACTGTAAATTTAATACAGTGGAATCCTAATCAAGATGCCCTGGCAGATGGCCCTTTGTCTCCATTAAGAAGAATACTTGATTAACTGAAGACGTTCCTTGAATAATAATTTTCTTCACCAAGATTCAGTGCCCAACAAATGACTGAGAGCATCTCCAGCCATTTCCTGCATGGGTGCAAGTGAGAGCAGCTCTGCTGAAGCCAGCCGAGGCTTCTGGCCCTGGGACCGCGCTTCACAAAGCTGGAGAGCAGCATCCCTGCACACACACTTAACTCCCTAGAAGCCCTGGCCCTCAAAGATCTCGGGGTACCCAGGTGCTCATCAAAGCACTGAACACCACCTGAATTTGGCTGATCTGCTCATTGGGAGCAAGCTCCTGCCACAGCAGCTAGTGAGGGGCAGCAGACCTGAAACGAGCACCTAAGATGGGGCTTGTTGCAGTGCTGTACACTGCAGAAGACTGAGCAGGGCGCAAAAACTTGTGGCTGGAAAGCGAAGAAAAGGCGTAGATGAAGTACGGAAAACTCATAAATGCCACAATGCCACTAGTGTGTGCCTGGATGTGGTCTTTACTTAGTATATTTAATAATTCAATTTAAACATATTCCTCTAATGTAAAAAAACCCACAATACTAGTAAGTTATATAAGCAAGATATTTTTCCTTTCAAAATAGGTTATCTTGGGAACTGTTCAGCAACTGTTAAATGCAAAAAGTTTTAAGTTGTAGTGACTTACAAGGGGCTTAGCTTCTTACCTCTGATGGGAAGGAACTCTCATGCAGGTCCTAACATTGTCTTCCTAACATCTGCTTTATCCTTGCTATCCTTGCGACCATTGTGTCGTGCCTCTCGGCTCCATCCTGTCAAGACATACGTCAATCACCAAACAGAAAATGAAACCATCTCATTTGGAAGTTGAGTAGCTACAACTATTTTTCCTCTTTTAATATAATTAGGAGGATTCTGCTTCTTGGGGTCCTTTCCTTCCCAAGCAGACTATTCAGCGTGTCATTGCAGCAGCTGTGCAATTACTGCCATTGTTGGCACGTTGCACTGGGCTCCAAGTGTTTTCACAGCATTGGCAGGAGAGCTGGAGGGGGGGCCGAGGATGGGGCGCTGGAGCAGAGCTGAATGCCGAGCAGCTCCTCGCTGTATTGTGCCTTGTGCCGGGATCCGTAGCTGGCAATTGGGCTGGAAGCAGCTCCCGTGTGGAGGGCCTGGTTGCCTGCAAGCTTCCCGGGAACAGGCAGGCTCAGTCTATTGCACAGCCTCCCTTGCAGAAAGGCCTTCTCGTGCAAACACTGGTTTCCATCCCACGCAGAAAAACCCTATTATCAGTAGCACAGAAAGGTAAGTAAAAAAACTCCACAAAAGTCAAACTCCAATCCCAAATCAGGTTCTGCCATGAATGTCAGGGAAGGGTGTGACACTCCCTTGGAGTCCTCCATGAATTTTGCCAATAACTCAGTGTGGAAGATGTGCTGCCCAGAGGGGCTGTTGTCACAACCAGGGTTTGCCCTGGGCAAGTTGGCTGCTTGGCACAGACATCTGAAGGAAATAGTTCAGGAAACGGAGTTGAAAACTACATTCAAAGCCTACATCTAGTTTAACACTAAGTCTGCATTCACATCGTGGTCATGGTCATTTCTGAGTTTTCCTCCTCTCTGTCTTAATTATTGTAGTTGCTACAATTTGTTTTACAACTTTTTAGGGGCCTTTGGAGTACGATCAGCATGAGCAGAGTATTTCAACTGTTTGGTTGATTTTGTAAGTCATGTCTGATGCACAGAGGAAAAAAGATAAAATCAAGGTACCATTCAACTCCAAGCAGCTGCAGACGGATGCCAGGGAGACGCTCTGCTTCATTCAGAGCAGCACAAGAATCCGTGTGAGGTGGTCAGTTCTGCTCACCCGAGAGAGACTCCATTACTTGCCATGAGCAGCAGCAAGGTTCCTGAACCCGGCTGGCGAGCAGTAGCTTCCTTTCCCTGCTATGAAAAAATTGCTTTGCCACTTAGGTCAGCATCAGGACGTAAATCTTAATGAAAGATTCGGAGATGTCTGAGTAAATCAAGCTGTTTGGCCACCCTGATGCTCTCTTAATCTCTTTCTGCACCTTTTTCTCCTCTTTTTTTTTATTTTTGAGGTAAGTTGGAGGAGAAAAGCTCTGCTTAGTTATACAGTGCTAGCTACTACAATCATTTGGTCTTTCTCTCTCTTGGGACTCAGGAGAACTGACATCTTGATTACTATTATCTTTATCAGATTCCTTTCTGTACTGGAAGTGAAGCAAACTTTCATGTTTTGAAAATGGTTCCTATCTGTTCATATTTGAGTCTTCTAGGGCTGAGTCCTTAAGTCCTTATGTGCTCCTTAGTCAGTCAAAACTCGCGCTGAAAGCTTTTGCCTGATTAGGAGATTTGCCTGATCTGCAGGGATGGTATCACAGTACTTTTCAACATTGACTCTGCTATCCATATCTTTCTGTGCCATAAGGAAAGATGCATTTCTGTCCCTCTCAAGGAAGAACTTTGTATATTATGGTATGCTTTAATAGCAGGTACGTTTTTGGCTTTTTTTTTTTTCATATTGCTAAGAGCCAGAATTTTAGCTGCCCTGAATCTGCTTGGTGAAGTGGACTTTAATGGCGCTGTCTTGTTTTACTTCTGCTGCGGGTATGACTTCAGATTTATTCAAGAGCTAATACTCTTCTGCTGCTTCTTTTAGACATCTACCTGAAAAAAGGTGACATCCTTTGTCTCCTGTTTTAGACCTCTCTGCTCTCCAAAATTAAAGGAGATAAGAAGATATGCCTGCATACAAGAGAAACTGTTCTTATGTTTTATCCATTCAACATTCAATTAAAATTCCCAAATTCAATTAACCCCCCAGTTCCATCAGCTTTCTGAAATCCTAGCTTTTTTTCTTCCCTTTTCTTCCATAGAAAAGAATTCATTTTGTAGCATCTTACGAAGTGTTCAGTAGACATCAGCAGACAAATTCTGGCGTTTCTCAGGACATTTCCTTGGGTGTGTTTCTGGGAATGAATTAGCCTTCCCACTTCCTTTCAGAGCCGGTATTTCTTAGTTGCCTCCTCACTGCAATGTGTCTGCCTGGCGACAGAGCATGACATATTTTCAACCAAATAGTCAATGATATGATGTTACTTGCCACTGCTGCTTTAGAAAAAGGTTACAGAGGGGGTCTCACATCCCTGAAAACTTTACTCAGGGAGGTGGACATGATCTTGAAGAGCTTATCAGGACAGTAATAAACACCATGGCAGTCACAGGAGGAGATCAGTTACACTGAGGAAGCACTGAGGAGGGCGGCAACGGTATAAGCAACAACGTTATGGAGCAATCCCAGAATCTCTAACATCCAAAAAGAGATCATTTGGATGTGCATTCCCTCTTTGAGCTCCTTTGTTGGATTAGCATTCAGAGCTCTGAAATATATACACAATTTGGGGGGTTCGAGATGTAAGAGATCCCAAATTTTGAAGAGTGGCCTGCCTTCCACTATCCACAACAGGCAAATGAAAATGTGTGCCTTCAAATACTTGAGGAATCGCTGGTCAGCTCAGTCCTGCTAGTTTAAGCTAAGATCTGGGGGTCCGTGTGTCAGCGAGGCGCCAGCAGTGGGTGCGAGGGCGAGGATGGCCGCCCCACTCCCAAGCCCTCAGGGCCCCGTCTCGCCGCGACCCTCCCGCACAGCAGTGCACGAACTGTTGCAGGACGGGCGAGCAGCAGCCTCGCTTTGTTGCATAAACATGTGCCTTATCTGGACATGGTTTCCCATAAAGAGAAGATGATCATAAGGGAGTTCCTTTTGCTTTTCCAATCTATTCATCTCCTGAATGGGCCTGCCTTATAAGCATGCATGCTTTCCCTGTTTGCCCAGAAGCCGGGGCCGAGCAGCTCGCCGTAATCCTCGCCATTCCCATGCTTGCTCTTGTTTTGACACATCTGATGCAATTATTCACATTCTGTTTCTGCACGGCTTATAGCGCGCTTGCACAATGCTGCATGTGAATGTGTGTCCTTTATGTCCTCCTGGCAAGTCCCTGCCTACTGTGACCAGTGCTGCTTCTATTCATATGGTAAGCAGAAAGCTGCAGCCACTTCACATTATTATTTAGCCTATTAGTTTTCAGGTGGTGCCCTTGTTGGCTGAGGCTGCTGTGGGGAAAGGGACCACAAAAGCAATTGCAGGTTTTACATATTTTTTAAAAAACAGCCGCTAATCTACAGCAAAGGTAAAGAGTTTGAAATGAAGTTTTACAGTTGCTCTGGGCCCCTGGAAATCTCAGCAGATAAATCTGACAGTTCAGAGTCACCAGCCAGAGATTAGCCAAGAGCATGAAGTGGGATTAAGATGTGGAAGGCTTGTCACCTGCTGTGCTGCTGCAGGTCGTGTCCAGTGTGACTCCGGAATTCAGGCGTATCAACAAACTACCTCTGATCCTGTTAAAAAGTGTGAGGCTCTCCTCGGGAGCACCAAGGCGATCCTGCCTCCTCAGGCAGACAGTGGCACCGCTTAGAACACAGCTCCTTAACATGTCTGGATTGCCCACTTAATGAATCACTAATTTGTTGGCTGTTTGCACATTCGTAAGAAACTGCTGATGTGTTCAGGCTCCCTCTTTTCCTCCGCAAAAGTGAAATTTGTTGATTATGAAGGCCTTTAATAGCACCATCCAAGCAGAAAGCTCAAAGATTGTATGTTAAATCAAGTGTCTGTGTTGGCCTGTACTGTGCTTTCCAATATTTGTATCTTATTTTGCAGCTCTTTGTGCGAGCATAGGAAGAGGAATGTATTTTCTTTACGTTTTATCTTTTTGAAACAGGTGTCTGAGACATCCAAGATCCCCCTCCTGTTCACCATGCACAACCAAGGAGCTGTCCCTTCACTGGCACCTGGCCTTGCACAGCCAACTTTATTTTTTAATTCAAAGCCATTACTTCCCCTTAAATCCCAACAGCCAGTTAGTAAATTTAGCTCCAATTTTCTCAGTTGCAGGAAAGCTATTTCTTTTCCTCCTCCACATTAGCAATGTCTTTTTACTTGCTTCTTCTCTGCATCCACCTCTCCAGTTTCCACATAAACGGAGTGGACTGCTATGCTCAGTGCTCTAGGTGACCTTGTGAGTGCAGGCGGGTTGGACTAGATGATCTCTGGAGGTCCCTTCCAACGTTATGGATTCTGTGTCAGCATCTGGGGCTGGAGAC